>QOCX01000378.1:63362-103977 GCA_005959815.1 Sarcophaga bullata | reverse complement strand
GCACAGAGAAATACAGAGTTGTCTACATTGGTCAGTTCGATAGGCTACTCTTTAAGCGCTTACTATCAAAATTTTTTTATTTTTTGATGCCATTACATGTGAGTGCCCTGCACTTCGGAACAGACGTAATTAATTTTTATGTTACAGAACGTTTTAAGATCTATGCATGGTACTGAATGTCTGAGTGTGCCACTAAGTCTACTGGCCGGTTTCACCCGGAGCTCGGGATCACTAACGGATCATTACAAAGTGGCTTACCTTACACTGGGTGATCCAATGGGCTATGTGAGCCACCGAGTGAACCCGCCTGTGAACGGCAAGCTACTCGCTAACTTAACCTAATCTACCATTGTTCAAATATACGCTACGACTTCTGTGACGTCAGCGCATCTAAAGATGTCGAATATTTCAAGAATCTGGCGACTAAATTAGACCGATGAAATGGTTTCATATTAGCTTTAGGGAATGCTGGGGCATGTAGTTTATTCACTTATAACTGCGAATTAAGAAAATCACACAGAAAAAGTCTAACAAGGCAAATACATGATATCGGTCACCTCCACGTAATCACTCGTACAGGATATCCAAGATGGCATAAGCAGTGTGGCACGTAGCACCTGCCGTTTGAAGCTACATGTCGTTGATAACAAGATCATCGAATTCAGGCCAAAATAGCATGGTATCCACGGACCAACAAAGATCGGTATTGACAGTTATAACCTGGCCAATGTCGTTCGCAGAAATATGAAATGATGATGCTCCTGCCCAAAATCCATAAGAAACAGTGACTAATGTGGAATAAGCAGTGTGGCACGTAAGGCCGTACTTTTGAAACTACATGTCGTTGATAACAGATCATCGAATTCAGGTCAAAATAAGTATGGTATTCATGAACCAACAGTGATCGCTATTGACAATTATAGCCTGATCAATGTCATTGATAAAGAAATATGGACTTCCAGCAAAAATCCATGCCAAACAGTGAATTTTTCATCATGACTTTGTCTTCATTTCGACACTCTTGGATCACCAGTGAAGATGATATTTCGCTCGTGGTCTTTTGACAAATCACACTCAATAAATGACAACTAATTTGACAGAAGTAACTCGAACTGTCATTCACAGACGTAAAAAATTTGTTTTCCTACTTCCTCTGCTGCTGTTCTACATCGTCCATGGCTAGGAAGAGAATTCAAAAAAAAAATTGTTTCTTGATCAGCTCCCATTAAAACTTTTCAAATAGTTCGGGCTTGATAAACTGTCTTGATGAGCAAGGGAGTAAGACTCTCCATAGTCGTTGAATTTCTTGGGAAATATTCCTTTTCCTTCATACCAAACTCAACATAAGTAGTTGGGATCAATAAGTCTGTGACATTTCGTACTTCCTGATTATTGACTGAACACCAATCCTGTCAATGGCCAACTGTCAGTTAACTTATGTCAAAACATGATCAAGCTGAGTCAGTTAGCTTGGGTCTGAGAAGCATTGATAGTACACTACTTAGTGGTTTGGTCAGAAATCTGAAGAATTAGTCTAGAAGTTTTGCTGTCTGACTCGAATATAAACTTATTCTGTTTAGCAAGTGATTGGTCTACTTTATCAAGCCCTAGGCTATAAAGATTGTCATGTGGCGTTGTATAGAAAACGCAGTGGGTTGTTGTACTGGGTGCAGTGGTGAAGAACTTTGCTCATTCAGATTTACTCTTGCCCAGGAGTCTATAACAGCCGCCATTGGTGGTGTCAAGAGTCAAACAGCTTCCTGGGTAGATTATTTTGGGGCAAAGGACCAGAATGTTTTCTCAATGAATTATTTTGAGGTCAAGGGTCATAGATTTTCGCGGATGTTGTGTTTTGAAGCCTCTTAAGTTTTTAATGCAAAACAACCATGACGAAATATGTGAAACTGGGGATTTACATACAAGGCTACATACCCATTTAATAAATAACCAAGTTCATGTGTACAATATTAGCTGGTCACCTTATTTTTATGTTCATTTTCGTTTATCATGTAAAAAAATGAACGAAAAAAAAAGGGGAAAAAGTTCTTTGGAACGTTTCTTATCCCAGCTTGAAAATTTGACATTTTCCTTTGGTCATATATTTTTATGGAAGTCATAATAGTGGCTACTAGCTTGGCTAATAAAAGTGGTCAGAAAGTGAATTTTAGTTATTAAGCCATACGTAGTCGTAAATTAAACTTTTTTTCCAAAAACTTTCTTTAATACTTTAAACACTAATTGTAGAAGAGAATTAAAAAATAAAAAAACTTGAAACTAATTAAACTTGTTTTGTTTTGTATTCCATTCTCATTACAGCTGCCACCATTATGACCTTACGTGGCGCCAGTTACGTTTCTTATCGCATTTACGATTGGAAGGATCGCGTACATTCATCGACGACACGCATCAGCCTTATGTTTCGCACACAATTCGATGATTCGGCATTGTTTTATGCCAGCGGTGAATCGTTGAAGCATCAATATATTGCTGCCTCCATTAAAAATCAATCGATTTATGTGGAAATGGATTTCGGTGACAGTGTCATGTCAACGGTGCTCACTGATGAGCTGACACGCAGTTATTGGCACAATTTAACCATTTATCATGAACAGCGTACCGTTCGCATCATACTCGATACACAAATGAAAATACTTGAAATACCAGCGACATCAAGTGGATATTTGCTATTTGATCCGGAAATCTATTTTGGCGGTGGTCCAGATTTACATAAAAAGAAGGGACTGGCATCGCATAATAATTTCGTTGGCTCACTCAAATATGTCTACTACAACGATATTTCCATTCTATATGAGTTACAGCGTGGCAATCCAAAAGTTCACTATCATGGTAAGTATGTCTGTTCGTTCATTCTTTCGTTCGTTCGTTCGTTGTTTGGTTGGTTGTTACTCTCTTTCCCTGTGTGTGTTTTTTTTTTCATTTACGTATGTATGTCTGTACATGTAGTCTATGTGACTGTGTATATCAAATTTTAGTACTTTTTTTGTGACTACTGCTGCTACTGTCGTCTTTTTTTTTCATTCATTTTGCCAGTCAGTGTGCCAGTCGTTTGTTGCATTTTAATTATGTGTCATGTATAGTGTTGCTGCATGTTGCTGCATGTTGCTGTTGGTTTATGTCCTGATATAAAACGCGTTAGCCTATGTGTCTCTTTGTGTCTGTACAAATTCGGTTCGGAGCCTGTGAAATGTTGAAATTGTTTCTACGTCTGCTTAATTAATGCCAAATTAAAGTTTGAAATTTAAAAAGATGATGACGATGATGAGGGCATTAGTATATTTAAAGAAAGCTTTAAGATTTTATGATATTGGATGCTTAGAAATATTTAAAATACAATTAAACATCAACTCTAGGCCTCTGATGAATTCCGATAATCATATTGGAGTACATCCAATAATGATTTTTCTCCCCTACCTCTTCCGTTTTTTCTTCATGAACTATTTTAGTTCCATTTTTATAGTTCTTTTCCGCTAAACAGATGATCTGCTATAGCAGATTCTAGAACGCTAAGGTTGCCATCTGTCTAGAAATTACATCCGCTGTAAGCATGTAATAAGTTATGTAAAGAGCTTGGTGGTAAAGAGGCATTGTCTGATCTCCTTTTCATACAAGTCCTCTGCGGGGACTCAGCTGATTTATTGTCTGACATTTTATAATCCCAACTATACAATACATTTTACATAATTGATCATTACAACTCTTCAGTTAGGATTACAACCCAGTTTCTTACAACACCCATGTTGTGTGCGTTAATTTTATACATGAGTGAGGGACCCATAGTTCAGGTCGACTCCGATCTACAGATTTTTTAAGAACTTTTTTATGGAATTTTTTTACTCCCAGAGCTTTTGCCAGAAAACTACTGAGAGGTAGTCGCGAAGAAATATTTTTTTACAATTTTTTTTATTGGACTGAATTTGATCAGTGGGCTCACGTCTTATAAACTAACATACTACCTACTAGACTATTGACTCTTCAAAACCCATGATGATAATTTATCTTCTTGATTCGAATTGGAACGTATTGTTATCACTAGATCTGCAGACAAATGTAAGGACACAACATTTGGCAATTGAAAAGTTTCGGAAACATTGTTTACATTACACCACAGTATGATTTCTAGAGTAAGGTCAGACTCATGAACAACTTTCACAAATATTTACGGCTGGTTCAAGGACTAAACAGAGCTGTAACGACATCTTGCAGACATATAGGTATTGCTCACTGAGTAAGGCTAACAGCACCTTGCAAATGCAACTGCAACTGCCAACCATGAAAAACTACAGGACAGCTGGTAATCACTCTAAAGAGAAAAAATCTTCTATCAAAGATATCTCACTAACTTTACTAGGATGGATGTATGAAGAACAGCTTCATTAGGAGGTCCAAATGATTCCAAAACTTGGATTAAGAGAACCAATGTGGTATCACAATGGATCATAGTTGGTATAAATGTGCAAGTCCTTTTAGGGCTTTCGGAATGTTGCTCTACATAAGTGTAATCGAATTACGCTAGAT
This sequence comes from Sarcophaga bullata, assembly GCA_005959815.1. NCBI lineage: Eukaryota > Metazoa > Arthropoda > Insecta > Diptera > Sarcophagidae > Sarcophaga > Sarcophaga bullata. The sequence continues at coordinate 99,441 of QOCX01000378.1, read as the reverse complement.
GGCGGAGTATTTGACTCAGTAGTGCTTTTATGCTGTCGAGAGAGTCAATAATGCAAACGTTAATTACCACCAGCTTTGCCAAGGCTATGCAACGCACTCCATTGTTTCTTACTACAGAATAGTCCTTCTCTGAAATGGAATTGTGTTCTCCAAATTGTTTCATTCACTCGTAATCAATCAGTCTCATTGCAAATAATTTCATGAAGTCACAGGCTTTTTCTTACAATTATCACAATTGCTTCTGAAGGATTTGTGTCCAATCCATCTCTTTTTCTTCCAACGGATTTAAGTTGAACATATCTTCTAACTCTTATGTAGGCCAAGCTCTTATTGCCTCAATTACGTCATTGAATGCCGTTAACCCTTATGTGCTAAAGGTCTCTATCTCTCTATAGTTTTAACCCCAAATTGCTCAATGCATTCCTATGACTCAGTCTCATTTTCCATGCGACTTTAAGGAAGAAAAACTTTCAATCACTAGGATGGTTAGATCACGATGCCATTTGAGGCATCTCATATTACTCTGACCCATACGGTTCGGTTGAATACCATATCCAAAAACTTTTAATTCAGTAGAACTGCCAGGGTCCCTTATTGCTCGCATGTCAAAATATGCATCAGTCCACACTCTACTGAGCTTTTTTCAAAATTCTCGAACACAGTCAAGCAATCACTAGACTTTGTAAGAAGTTTTTATGTTCTAAACCCTTGAAAATGTCATCAAAGGCTCTTGTAAAGGTTCTAATAATTAACTGCGTTCGTTGGGGCGTAAGAGATAGCGTTGGTTGGTGATATGGCTGGTATTAACATGCTAATGTAGCGTGAAAGTTGAATATTGGTTGAAGACTTATCTCTAGAGACTTAATGATTACGGAACAGCAGTCAGTCCCAAAATTCCAGGCAATTCCTGTTTATTTTGATCACTGTAACTTGAATAAAGAATGCCATTGTAAAACAATTGGTTTTCGTTTCCATTGCTGTCCTTCGAAATTAAAAGCCGTCTTTGGCACGTAAGACATAGCGTTGGTTGGTGATATGGGCGGAATCTAAGGGGTGAAGTAGTGTGAAAGTTCGATGTTTGTTAGAGACTTAGAAGATAGACTAAAGAGTTAATAATTAAGGACAGCAGTTCTGTAATTCCAGGCAATTCCCGTCCATTTCTATTGCTATAACTTGAGTAAAGAATTCCATTGTAAAACGATTGGTTTTCGTTTTAATTGCCGTTCTTCTAATTAAATGCGTTCCTTGGTTAGTAAGAGATAGCGTTGGTTGGTGATATGGGCTTAACACCGTGGTAATATAATGTGAAGGTTGAAGTCTAGTTGGAGTCGTAGAAGCTGAAGTAAAGACTGACTGATTAAAGAGCAGTTGACCCAGAATTCCATTCAATTCCTGTTCGCCTCTGTTGGTATCACTTAAGCAAAGAATTCAGCCTATAATTGTTCAATACATTATGCCTTACATATCTGCTATTCAATAACTAATAACAGTCTGTTGTAAGTATGTTTTTAGGTGTTTTGATACGACTTAATGTCACATTAATTCGAATACGTAATCCATTAAATATTTTATTACAATCTCTTCATATGCAATTGAATTTTTTTCCTATGTATTCTTCTTTGTATTATTAATCGTTATTAATGCTAATGTTGTTGCTTTTGTTGTAGGTGTTTTAGAGGCAGAATTTCAAGAAAACGAAGTGAATGTCATACCCATAACGTATCCGTTTGCCACATCACACATTTGGTGGCCCATAAATCACGCCGAGGAATTTAATATTAAATTCGATTTCCGCAGCAGTCGTACATCAGCCATATTGGCATACAGTGATGTGACAACACAGGCAGGAAATGGTTTTTGGGAGGTAAGACAACAACAACAAAATTTTACTTTGAAATACAAACACCCATGCATACATCTAACTGCAGTTCTAAGTATTGAAAATATTTTCTTTCTTTCTTTCTTTACTTTCTCTTCTCCGAAATAAATGTTCATTATAAAATTCCATTCTGCATATGTGTATGTATTTGGGTTTGTATTTAAGTGTATATAAATGTATGTATGTTTGTGTGTATATGTGTTTTTCTTATGAATGTTTTATATGATTTTCCAATATCGATAAAGAAAACCTTAAAGATTTCCAAATGCTGCTCGATTTGTAACATTTAATTCCAGTTTTATTTGTAAAATATGTCATGCCGGATATTTTTCGGTTTCATTTTTTCTCTCTCTCTCTCTTTTTAACATTCCTTGCATCATCAATCACAGAAAATTATGCATTTATTTTATGTCGTTGACAAGGAAATCATATCAAAATAACAAAATCACACATATTTTTCACATCCTGTCAGCCAAAAAAAAAAAAAAGGAAAAACGGAAAAAAAATAATAGAAGTAGTAGGATGTGCATTGCATAAGGATTTATGGCATTATATTGTATTTGGAAGCTTTTGCATTTTTTTTTATAAAAAATTACTATGAAACATACATGTTCGACTGTTAGATACCCTACACTATACGTTCTTTAATAATTAAAAAAAATCATGAAAGCTTTCGGGGTTAAGTATACCCCAAACCTGGTTGCCTACTCGATAATTTATTTTGATGCCACCCATCAATATTCAACACTGGGATCAAACATTCCCTAGAGGAAGCCAACATACATACATTATTGGTCATTACAACCCATCAGTCAGGATTACGACCTAGCCTCTCAACACCACTTATGTTGTGTGTGTTAATTTTATTCATGAGTGCGGAGGGATCTACAGTTTAAAGTCGATTCCGAACAACAGATTTTTGACAAACTTTTCATGGCAATTTTATGTTTACTCTCCGAGTTTTTGTTAAACATCTGCTGAGATTAAGTCGCCGCAGAAATATCTTTTCATATTTCGTTTCCTTGGAGATGTCTGACCTAGAGTTTGAAACGTGGCCTCACTCTAATAAGCCAACATACTACCTACTAGACTACGTCGACTTCAACAGGGGAAATCAACCTGGGTCCAAAACGAATTTTGCAATAACAGCAGAGGCTGTCTTTAAAGAAAGTGACAGAAATCTTCGTCTTTGTATGACAAGACCAGGATACTGAAGTATGAGATGAAAGACAGTCTCCTACTCAGACCCACAGCTCCTGCAGAAGTCATTTGCCGAAATGTCGAGCCTTTAAGCATGCCTACCAAACACCCAGTGGCCCTTCAAAATCGCTATTGTGCGCTGAATTGCCAGGGAATTTAAGGATAGAAGGCAGTCGTTCATCTTTTTATTCACAAGTGTTTCCAGAGTTTAGCAATATTGCACGCATCCGCTTGCTGCCAGCGAGATTTAGCTTCCTCGCAAAATTACTGGATAATTTCCAATTTACCTGAAGCAAGCGGAGTACCTATGCCCTGTAATATGTCAGAGATAACGTGCTGAGTACCGGCTCTGAAGCAAACGGAGTACTTATGGTCTGTAATATGTCGGAGATTGCGTGCGCAGTACCGGCCCTGATTAGCTCTTTAGCAATACAATTCCAAACGACATCCCTATGTCCCGGAATCCATAAAAAATTACGTTTGAATGACCAGAATATTCCCTTACAAGTCCTTGGCAATCATGGAAAAAAACGGTTGTGGAAGCTACGTTCGTTAGAAATTTAATTGCAGCCTAGGTGTCCAAGTAAATCAAGAGATTTTCAGGGAATATTTCGTCACCCAGCAAGCATTATGCTGCTTTCGAAATAGCAAACAACTTTGCTTGGAAAACACTGCAGTGATCAGGTATATCATACCATTACCATACTCCAGGTCTTTAACCAAAAGTTCTTTGTGACAAGGAGGTTGCCATAAGGACATCTGTGTATACCTCCAGCGGTCTTATTAAGATCCTCGGGTCTTTAACCAAGAAGTTCCTAGTGACCCGAAGGTTTCCACTTAGGTCATTGAGGCCTATACAGATGTGCTTTATTGAGACCTCGGCGATACTATTCGAGTCCTTAGGAACTCATTGGGTTAAGACCTTGAACGCCGATGGTTTTATGAGAATCTCCAGGTCACTAGAGACCCTTGAGGTATGTAGTGGTGGCTCTAAGAAAAGTGATAAAGAAGGAAAGAGGGTTTTATGGGAATCTCCGGGTCACTAGAGACCCTTGAGTTGTATTTTTTTTGGCTCTAAGATGTGTGATAAAGAGGATGTAATATGTTTATTAAGGGCTTATTAAGGGCTTATTAAGGGCTAAAGACCAGCAGTCAATACCAGAGGCTCAAAGATAGTGACTAAATGGATTGTGGTATATTTATTAAGTGCTCATTAAGGACTTAATACCCCTAGGACCCACTGGAGCCCCTCGAGGTCTATACTGCTGGCTCTAAGATAAGCGACAAAGTGGGTTGTGGTATGTTTATTAAGGGCTTATTAAGGGCTAAAGACCCAGAGGATCCACTAGAGCCCCTTATGGTCTATACTGGTGACTCTAAGATGAGTAACAAAGTGTGTTGGGGTATGTTTATTAAGGGCTTTCTAATATCCCAGAGCTTTCTAATGGCTGTTTTGAGGTTTAAACGACAAAATATGCCAAAACAACAAAATACACGAAACTCCCAATTGCTAATAATGCCTTGGAATCGAAAAATTCTGATTATCCACTGAACTTTCTCTAACAGAAGTGACGTTTTCAGCAGAAAGTACATTGCGATGATGCACACACCTAACTAGAGCTGTTATGCTATGTTTTCTTATTCTTTTTAAAAATGTTTACAGCGCATTACGCTTCCAATTGCAGTGCAGACTGTTACTGAAGCTATGTTAACTGACGTAGCTATCTTGCCAGTGATTTATTAAATTTCCTGCTCTATTGCATGAACTTAAAGTGTCTAAAACCTAAATTGTTGCCTTCGTTGCTGCATAGCAATTAATTTAGAAATCACTGTCCTGGAATATTTAATTTTAAATTTATAAGTTTACACGGACACACACACACACACATACGCACTCACAGATACAATTATTATGATGAATACGATTGCAAATGAAAAGTCTTCCCTTGAATTGTTAAAGAAAAATTTCAATTCCTGAATGCAGAATTCTTGAATTATTTTTTATAAGTTGTTGCATTTAATTAAAATTAAAATTAAAAATTAAAAAAAAACTTTCAATACAATTTGTTTACAAGACATTCATTATTATTTTCTCTGATTGTTGTGTGTATTACAAGAATTTTAAATGTCTTCTCTGTAATTCCATTGAAACGTAATTATTATGTGAGTGATGAGCAGGCAGTCAGTAAGAGATGAGAGTGAATATTTTTTATAAATACTCGTGTACAATATTTTATTTATTTATTTATACGTTTATTATTTGTTTTGTTTTAAAATGAATGTAACAATTTAATTTTTGATTGGATTTATTGCTCTTCATGCAATATGTCTGTATTGTCTGTCTGTCCTAATGTTTTTGTATGTTTTTCCTCTTTTTTTTTAATACACACAAAATGAACGACTATATGAATGTATGAATGTATGAATGTATGAATGTATGAATGAATGACTTGATATTATGTATCATGTCAGTTTTAACATCCATTTATTTAATTGCTTTATGGTACTTTATAAATACATACGTACGTACTCGTATAGGTAGTATAGTACACTCTATAGAAGGATTATGCTGTTCATGTTCAAGGATTAAAACTGAATTCAAATACATTTGCAAGATATGAAAAGCTATGAAACATATGAAAATAATGAATTTAGAATTTAGAATGTTAAAGCATTGCAAGCAAAGTAATCGTTTCTATCGAGAATATAATATGTTTCGATATCTTTATGGCTCTCAATAAGGCATGGAGAACTTTCGGTTTTAAAGTACACTTTAAGCAAGCAATTCATAAAGAGTTTAATACACACATATACGTACATAATTGGTCAGTCAGTATTACGACCTAGCTTCTCAACACCACTTCAATTGTGTGTGTTAATTTTATCCACAAGTAAAGGGCACCTTCAGTTTAAAGTCGACTTCAAACGACAGTTTTTTTGAGAAACTTTTCATGGCAATTTTGTTTTGCACTCAATGTTTTTGCCAGAAATCTGCTAAGAGGAAGTCGCCTAAGAAGTATTGTTTAATACTTCGTTTTGTTAAAGATATCTGACTGGGGTTTGAACCATGGTCTCACGTCTAATAAGCCAAGACACTACCTACTAGACTACGAGGGCTTCAAATACGTATGAAAATCTTTCGGTTTTAAAGAACACTTTAATCAGGGAATTCATAACGTATTAAGCGGACTCCTTAAACTAGATATAGGCCTGAGTTTTAAGAGAGTTTGATAAAATACTTTAAAGATCCTAATGTTACTCCCTAAATTATCTACTTTCTATAACCATCAATCACGCATCAATCAGTTGTCAAGCACAACTAGAACTTTGAACGAGAATTAGGCCAGATTTTAAACTTAAAAATGTCTTTAAGAAAAGCCTCAAAAGAGGACTTGAAATTGATCAAATAATTGTGGCATGAACTATGTTGCGAACACCACAACTTCCTTAATGGACCATTTCCCTGATCATTACGATTTCAAATGATTTTTAAGAAACTTTTAATGCCACAGTGTCTTTCAGACGGAGGTCATAATAATTTGGTCATAATCGAAATGGTTGTGATGTGACTGGACTTTATGGAAACTTTCGTATAACTAGAGGACCTTACGGTCTGTACCGATGCTCAAAATGAATGATGAGTACAGTAGGATGTCGTATATTTATTAAGCGTTCCGCCTAATTACTTAATCACTGTAGTATTTTCCAAGAGAAGTTCGTGGATATTTTGAAAGCGGCGGAATGCTGATTGGAATGGCGCGATTTTCCTTAAAAATCTTTTGACTTGCTCAGACAGTCAGTATGCGCTTAAGTCCCTATCGAACATCTTTTCGTCATTCGTCCTCACTCAAGAATGTCGATGATTTCTCAGGGAAATTTCGGATCATTTAAAGACGACTCTTGTTACGGACATACATAGATATCATGAAGGATTGCTTTAATGATGAACTAGTTCGGATCGGTATGAAGCTCGCAATCTGGGGCAGGAAATGGGTATTCGAATTACCTCCGTTCGTTTTACAGGAAGGCTCAAGATCATTGGTGCAAGCCTGTATGCAGAATTGATAGTCTCGTATGAATAGGAAGACAATTGATTCACTTCTACTCCCAAATAACATGACCATCCATCACATAGCGCTTATCACGAACACAACTTGCTAAGTTCATTTGAAAGGCATGCTGAAATACTTGGTATTTTGTAGGAAAACTTGTATAGGAGCTGAGAATATCAGGAGAGGGATAAGACTATCCTTCGCTTCAAATGACAAATGTTCCATTCTTGTTATAGAAAGACGGAGATTTTTGATTCTTACATACATACGTACATAATTGGTCATCACAAACCTTTATTTAGGATTCCGACCTAGCTTCTCACACCACTTATGTTGAGTGTTTTAAGTTTACACACGAGTGGCAGGATATTCAGTTTAAAGATAACTCCGAATGACAGATTTTTTGAAAAACTTTCCATGGCCGAAGAAATATTTTTCATATTTCGTTTAATTGAAAATGTCTGACCTGGGGTTTGATTCTTAACATCCTGATATTCTTGATTAAGCTTTCCAATTTAAGGATTGTAGAAATCACAGAATTTATTCGGGACTCAAATTGATTTGCTGTAGGGCGGATGTTTGATCCCCTGGTTGGATTAATTCTGATATCACAATAAGACTAAACGCTGGCTTATGAGAGAGACCTTGCCCTAACCGTCTTACCATCTTATCGAGCCATTAGAAAACCTTTTATAGACAATTTTTCCTGTTCTTTCTTTTTAAAACTTCATTCGAAACTCTCTCTTAATTTGTCTTTGAAACGTACTTTCTTAATAAGTCTACATAGCCTTGTAATACTTCTGCCTACACTGCTGTACATTTTGGTTTTATTGCCATGTTATAAAATAGTTGATGTTTCTTCTTCTATTTTTTTTTCATATTTTTTTTTTCTTTTTTTGTTTTTGTTAATATTTATTGCCATTTTTGTGTAACATGTTAATTTAGCCATAAATTTATAAAATTTGTTTCATGTTTCATACAACAAAACTACTCGTAGTGGCAGTTGCTTGCCTAGTCAAATACAATATTGAGTCGTATTAATATTTACATACATTTGATGCATACAATACATACATACGATATACATACAAATGAAATATACATTTGTATGCGTAAAATATGTTTAACCATTATGGATTTCAATTGCTTGGTCCATTCATAATAAGTTAAGAATTAAATGGCTTTTTAGAATTTATTACGTTTGAACGTCTTTATTTATTGGTCAAGGAATTTGCACTTTGAAATGCAGTAATGCGGAAAGGATATTAAGGAGTAGCCTTTTTAAGAAGATTATAAGATTATTAATAACAGATAATCATTGACAAATCGATTTTAATTAAAAAGTAATAAGGGCAAGAGTAACGTGTTAAAAGAGTTTTAAAGAGTAATATTAAGGGGCCTGCATTTTATTAACTTATAAGCACTACAGGCAAAGCTATCAAATGTGCAATTATTCCTGGAAGTAATGTAGAGAGCAGAGCCTTTTGCAAGCAATCCTATGACTACTGACTTGAGTTTTGTTAGGTTAGGTTAGAGGACGTGTACTAAGTACAGTACCCAGCGGCCAATTTGACCCATTGTACATCACTTGAGTTAAGTCATGTTAATTTTCTTTTCCAGCCACTTTGTCCTTTTATACATGGGTGTTCCTATACGTCTTTGTGGTTCAAATTTAGCTCAGATTTTGTAATATTTCCTGATAATTTGCTTAGGATGTCAATCCAAGTCACCTATTGCTGATTTTCTTCGGATGTGTAGGATACACAACACGGGTGCTGAAAAAATGCTTACAAAATCGTGTTACTTTTCAATAGTTTGGGCCACCTAAGATCCCCTAAGTTGTTCCAGAAATATTTCCGTGTTCACAAACGCTGGAGAACAACACCGCAGGTGAATGGTCTCGTACTCTTCTATACCATCGCAACGAACTACACACAGCCCTTTCTTACTCTTGTAAGAATGCTATTTTTCGTCACTTTGTTAAGCTTTCTGCATGATTCTGCATACCACCGCCACAAGGATATTTACTGTCTTGTAAGACCTTTACACTCCACTACAGATCACTGCACTATGCGATATTGTCGCTGCGAAAGTAGAATAAATTCGGAAAATAAAGAAACCTAAAAACAAAGAAATTACAGGAAGGGAAGCATCAAAAAACAATAACAAGATTGCATAGAAAGACTATGTAAATAGAGAAGAACAAAATAACAAATCTACATTGATGTTCTAGAAGTTCCCAGACGAAGTGTAAATAGAGCAAGCATTGCCAGTCAGTAGTAGTAAAAAGAGCTCTGTAAACAAATACTTTTACTGTAAAAGATATAATTTACGCGCTTGAAATTGTGATAGTCTAGCAGGTAATGTGTTGGCTTATCAGATGCGGGGCTTTGAATCACGCCTCAGGTCAGAATATGAAAACATTTTTCTTCAATGACTTTCCTAGCAGTCTTCTGGGAAAAACTCTGCTAGTAAATATAATTGCCATGAAATATTTCTTAAAAAAATCTGTCGTTTGGAATTGACTTTAAACTGTAGGTCCGCCATTCATGTATTAAAAATTAACACACACAATATGGGCTTTGTAAGAAACTAGTAAGAAAATATTAATAATTTTGGTGATATATTGTGAGGAATTGATCCTCTTTCTTACTACTATTTGCCTCTAAAATTTGAATCTAAAATTTCATTCTGACATTGTAAGTCTACTACACTACTGCCGACTATGTGGTCGTTATACTGACATAGTTTATAGAGCAGCAGGCTATGCAATTGATAGCATTTTAGAGTATTACTCGATTCTCATTTGAAATCGCCTCAATTTCGATCTGACAGGCATGCTATTCTCGCCTAATAAGAATTGTTTCTCAGTTATCTTGCATATTTATACATTACAACCCTTCAGTCAGGATTACGGCCTAGTTTCTCACACCACTTCTGTTGTGTGTGTTAATTTTATACATGAGTGACGGGACCCACAGTTTGAAATCGTATCCGAACGACAGATTTTCTGAGAAACTTTACATGGCAATTTGATTTACTCTCACGGTTTTTGCCAGAAATCTGCTGACAGACAGTCGCCGAAAAAATATTTTTTCATGATTCGTTTTGATGGGGTTTGAACCTTAGCCTCAATTCTAATAAGCCAACACATTACCTACTAACTACGCATGTCCACTTGCTTAAAACTCTCTTCTTCTATTAGTCGTCAACAAGACTTAGCGCCATTATTGCAACTTGTCGTTAAAGTTAGGTTTATTTGAAGGTAACTTTAGCTAAAGTGAACTTTAAAGTCACCTTTAATTTCTTTTCGTTATTACAATCTCAGAGTTTTTGTCAGAAATCTGCTGAGAGGAAGGCGCCGAAGAAATATTTTTTTCATATTTCGTGTTTGATGTCTGGCCGGGGATACAAACCCTGGCCTCTCGTCTAATAAGCCACCACAATACCTATTAGATTACGGCGACTATAGCAAGCTTCCACAACAATTGAAGACAATTTTACGTCGTTGTGCCTTAGTTACCACCCGCATTTGATAGGCTCTGTTCTCTGTGGGAAGTTTATTTCTAAAGTCGTGCCTCATATTTATTTCATTCATCCGTAGGATATATTTGATTAGAGCTTAACATTCATTCATTTATACAGCCCTAGACCAGCACAATATGTAAATCAAATGCCAAAATGTTAAGGGTGGTGATCTTTGCTTAAATCGTACGTGCAACTCTTCAGTCTGGATTACAACCTAGCTTCCCAAAGCGCTTATGTTGGGGGGTGTTCATTTTTTCTACATGAGTGGCAGGACTTACAGTTTAAAGCCAACTCCGAACGACAGATTTTTCTGGAAACTTTTCATGTCAATTTTTTTTTTTTTTTACTCTCAGAGTTTTTACCAGAAATCTGTTGAGAGGCAATCGCCGAAGAAATATTTTTTTTCATATTTCGTTTTTGATGCCTGTCTTAGGGGTTTGAACCATGGCCTCACATCTAATAAGCCAACACATAAACTATCAGACCACGGCGACTATAAATTTCAAATTTAAAATGAAATTTCATTTCCAATTAAAGTTAGTTCATGCCATTGAAAATTAGAAACCTTTACTGGAATTATTTGTTTTTCTTTTTCTAAATTAATTTTTATTACGAATATTGAATTACAATCCTTTATTTATTATGAATATGATTGACTTTTATTAATTTCTAGTAAAATAAATAAAATAATTTAATTAAACTCAACATTTAAGCCAATTTCAGAAAATTCTTTTGAATTCCATCAACCAGTTACATAGTGGTGTGGCCAGCCATTTGTTTTATCAATTCATTTCGCAAATTCTAATACACACGCTTATAATATTCAATATAATGAAATGCAATGTGTATGTATGTGTGTTACAATAAATTATTATAGAAAATAATTAAAATTGTTATTACAACAATTACAACAACAACGAGTTGTAATAAAAATAATAATAAAAATAAATAAACGACAACAACCAATACATTGTTATTGTTAAACCAAAATACATTGTACAACAACAACAACAACACAACTAATGCAATAATTTTTCCTCTTCTTTTTTCTTTTTCCTTTTATTTATTTCATAAAAATGCCAACAACTGTTTCAACAACAATTACAACAACAATGAAAAACATACTGTCAACAACAACAACGTATACGTTGACGTAACAAATGAAAAATCGAAACGAAATATCACAACAACACAAAACAAATTTCACTAACGATGATTTTCCATGAAACTAAACAACAAACGATTCAAAAACATGCGGGGGATTTCCAATGAATTTTTGTACAAAACAAAAACAACAACAACAATAAACACAAACATTGCTGGTCGAATACGAACACATATGGTGTGTTCATTAAACGATGTTAACACACAACAACACACATATACGCATGCACACAATACGACAATAACAATAAAAACGGAAATTCAAATCTAAAATGGAAATTGAAAATACACAAACGAACAAACAAATACGATGAACAATAAATATATGGATGTATGTGTGTGTATGACCATTACACCAACACGAACACCACCATCCAGATACGCTTATCAGCCGATAAATTAAGTTTCGACCTGGTACCCGACATCCTTAACAATGTCACACTATCGACGGTGGTGAAAATAAATCGTGCCACCTCATGGCATTCCGTTGAATTGGACTACAAAGAGGGTGAAATAAAATTCTCTGTCGATTATCAACATCATCGTAGCCAAATGTACGGCTTAACATTCAATATCGGCGACAAATTGATTATCGGCAGCAGCCTAAAGTCAGCCGCATCTGGCCTCGTTGGCTGTATACGAGACATTGAAATCAATGGCCATCTGATTGAACCGCGTCATGTTGTCAAAACCGAACGTGTGGTTGGCGAAGTTGCACTCGACAATTGCCAATACATCGATCCATGCAAACGTCCAAATACCTGCGAACATGATGGCAAATGTTTTGTAAAAGATGACCGCGTTACTTGCGATTGCAAACACACCGGCTACATAGGCAAGAATTGTCATTTCACCAAATACCGCAAGACATGCGAAGAGTTGGCATTGCTTGGCTATACAAAATCGGATGTGTATCTTATCGATATCGATGGCAATGGTGTATTTCCGCCGGCACATGTAAAATGTGATTTTCAAAGTTTGGAAAATGCCACCAAAACAATTGTCGAACATAATCTACCCAGCCAGGTGGATGTGCGCTCATCGCATGATTCCGATTTTAGTTTTACCATACGCTATCGTGAATTCTCACCGGAAATGTTACAGGAATTAATATCGCATTCATTGTATTGCACGCAGTACATCAAGTATGACTGTTACAAGGCACAATTGGAATTGCATTCGGCAACATGGTTTACATCGTCGGCAAAAAATTATACTGTGGACTTTTTGGGCAATGTTAAGAGGTAATTAAATTCAAATAAAAATAAATTATTTTCCAATTAAATAGAATGAAATTAAATCAAATTTAATTGTTATTGTCATGCCTACGAGCGTTTGTTTAAAAATTGTTGCCAATTGTTACTCATACGCTACCAACATAACTGCAATATGAAAGCAAAGCGTAAGAATACCACGACGTATGATGAATATTTATTAAGGAGAAGCAGAATAATACGTCATACGTCACCAAATAACTGTTTAGCTAATTTTTGAACCAATATTTTATAGTATAGTGGGCAATACTAAAATACGTTCATTTAATGTCGTAACCTATTCAGTCCTGAAAAGTTAGCACATTTTTAAGCAATTTTTATTGAATTCTGCTTATTTTACAAGAACTATCTGCAGGGTTGCATAACATTGGAATTATGCAGTAATTATCAACCACTATGGTGGTTAATTTGTATGTGAATTGTGCAGTCTTTTTGGTTGTAAAATTTTTGACTATCAAAAGAGTTTTTCAGAAACTGAAGCAGTTGTTGAAGCAAGACGTTACAATTTTCAGGCCAGACGGTGGATGCATCACAGCTATTAAAGCAAATCGAATTGAGTTTTAGAACGTCATTTTGAGACGTGTATAGAATAATACATACTACATAATTGGCCATTACAACCCTTCAGTCAGGATTACGGCCTAGCTTCTCACACCACTTATGTTGTGTGTGCTAATTTTATACATGAGTGGCGGGACCTACAGTTTAAAGTCGACTCCGAACGACAGATTTTTTTGAGAAACTTTTCATGGCAATTTATTTACTCTCAGAGTTTTTGCCAGAAATCTGCTGAGAGGAAGTCGCCGAAGAAATATTTTTTTTCATATTTTGTTTTGATGTCTGACCGGGGATTCGAACCCTGGCCTTTCGTCTAATAAGCCAACACACTACCTACTAGACTACGGCGACTTCGACGTGTATAGAATAGCATTATCATATTGGAATACCATATTTTTCCTGGGGTCTAATTCTGCTTGACCTTGTCCTATTATTTTTGCTTAAGAATAGAGTATCTGTGAGGGGCATAGCGAGGTTAACCTCGTGTAAGTTCCTAGACCATAGGCTACATCAGATAGCAATATAGAAATACCAGAAAAACTATGAAAATCTACTCATTATGAGCAATGCATTAAAATATCATAAACTAAGTAATTAAAAGAATGGAAGAAGGTATTGGATGTGGTGAGGTTCAATTATGTATTTCTGATAACCAGTGTTATACCTTCATCATGATTTTTTATTACAATTTCTTTAATAATCTGCAAGTTTTAATAGAAATAGAAATCGAACTAACAATACCCATACATGCAGATAAGAAATCTACACGTTAGACTATCAGGGCACATATGAACATAAAGGTCATAAGCTGTGTTAATCCGTTAATCTATCGTATTAACCTTATAGCGGAAATAATGGCATACTTGGCAAACACACATCAAAACACAATCTGGGGCACTGAACATATTCTCAGTCAACATACGAGCTGCACTTTAACCACTACGTCCGACTACACCAGTAAACAACGAGCGACTTATTACTAGTTAGGCAGGTAGGCAAGTTAAAGAAGAATAGACCAAGCAAAGGTTTTCGGGGTCAAGCCATCTAATAGCCTAGTAAAGTGCACACCATTAGGAATACCAATCAGTTTTTTCAGTCCCTAACTTGAGTTATACTTGGTATATGGGATCTCGAGTTTATAAAAAAGCAAGGCAACGATGTAAAAGGTGTTTCACCGTGTTGATGTCTGTACGACATGCTCTAAATATCCAGCTTAGGTGTCCGTGTGTGGCGGAGTGTGCCGTAATAATGCTCATCAGTGTACTCAAATCTTTATTCACTCTATACTCATAGTTCAGCTACAATCGGGTTCATGCCAGAATATATGCGCAATTCATTGCAACCATCCAGTCAGGATTACAACCTAGCTTCTCACACCATTTATGTTGTATGTGTTATTCTAATACATGAGTTGTGGGATCCACAGCTTAAAGTCGACACCGAACGACAGATTTTGTAGAAACTTTTCATGGAAATTTTATTTATTATCAGAGTTTTTGCTAAAAATTTTCTAAGAGCAAGCCGCCGAAGAAATATTTTTCAATTTGATCTTTGACCTGGGATTTGGCCTGACCGTGGCCTTTACATCTAATAAGCCAACACACACACACACCTACTAGGCTAGGGCGACTATAACATACCCGGCCACACATGGAGTAATTGTTAATCGCCTTCTAATATTTCAGTATAGCTTTTAACACCAATTTACTCTGGGCCAGATCATACATTTCGTAATCGCATGTATCTCTGCTAGAAGGACCATATAATGCTCCATTAGCTGAAGGCAGATATAGTTTGGTTTCTGATTCTTCTATACAGAAACCTAGTCCTGTGCTATTTCTACATCTAGAGCCACAAATATCAATGCAATGGATTTGTTTGACCACAATACAAGTTATAAAGATTATTTCTTTTAAGGGATGACATGAGAGTTTCTAAAATAGGAAAGGAAAGGGAGAAAACGTGATCGCCGCTCTCCTTCTCTGCATTACAAACTCGTGCAGCACTTTGCAAGTTCATTCATATCACCCTGTTCTATAGTCCCGTAGTCTAATAGGTAGTGTGTTGGCTTATTAGACGTGCGGCTTTGATACGAACCCCAGGTCAGACATCTCCCACAATACGAAATAAAAAAAAAATTCTTTTGTGACTTACTCACAGTAAATTTCTGGCAAAAACTCTGGGTGTAAACAAAATTGCCATGAGAAGTTTCCCGAAAATTTGTCGTTCGGAGTCGACTTTAAACTGTAAGTCCAAGCAATCATGTATGAAATTAACACACACAACCTAAGTGGTGTGGGAAGCAAGACTGTAATCCTGATTATAATGCCCAATTATGTATGTAGCCTATGAAGTATTTCTTTAAATAATTCAAAGATTATCAAAAATCCTTAGAAGTTGTTCAATGAGCACGGAATAAAAGAATTGTCTTCGAGCAAAAGCTAACTTTTGAAGCCCACTTTTAAATAGATTGTCAAAATTGAACGTTACACCATTAAGGGGCAATAAGGACATACATATGTAAATGCGATGATGATATACGAGTATGTATGTATGTATGTATGTATGTATGTATACATGCATATTCTGAATTAAGAAAAAAAAACGATGAAAAATTGTTTTCAAAATATTTTTCTTTTTTTTTTTTGTTTACAATCTATTGGACAGCAATTATGGAATTGAAATCCTAATTGAATTCAATTAATTGATAACCTATCATTACACAATTGAATTATTCAACTAATTAAACACACAGAGAGAAGCTTTAGAAAGTAATTTCAAAAATAAATGCCAAACAAAAAAACAAAAAAACAACAACAACCCAACATAAAGGGCATCAAAAACATAAATTTTTAAATCAAAATTATTAAAAAGTTTTTTCTATTTTTTAATTTTGTTTATGAATGAATTTTAATGTTTTAATAATGTTTAATGCATACAAACACTTATGTAAGGTTAATACATACGTGTGTGTTTGTAACATCAAACCAATATAAATGCAAACAAACAACCACAGTCCATATACACAGTACTTGGAAAAGTTTTTTTTCTTGTTAAAAAAAAAGAAAAATTAATTTTATTTTTAAAAAATTTTTAAAGTACGTTACACACCAATAGAGCATAAACAAAAAGATTCGTATACAAAGCATCTTAAGTCCTTCTTTCCTTTCCCTAGCATGCCCTCTCCTACAGGAGAGCACCCAAAAGGAGGAGCACCCATGATGTATTTTATAAATACTCGCTACAAACAATATTCACAAAAATCGAACACAACTAAACAAAAATGCCAACCGAAAACCAAAAAAACAACAACAACAACAACAACAAGAACAACAAAAAATATGAACATAAAAGAACATAAAAACTTCTATTCAACAAAAAAAACAAAAAAACCAAAAGCTATGCTCGTTTGTATAATTTATTTTTGTTGTTGGTTTCTATTTGTATGGAAAAAAAACTTTTACAAAAGTAGACTTTAGAAAACTGTGTTGTATCATTAATCTTCCGAAATGGACCATAAAAACAACAACAATTTTCAAACTACATGTATTGAACCAACAAAAAAAAACAATCGAATTTGTTTTAAAGAGTTTTTCAATCATTGCCATCGCTTTCCCATGCCATGACTCCCCTTCACTTTGTTACCAGGTTGTTTTTTTTGTTTTGTTTTCTTTGCTTTGCATTTCGTAAAAGTTTTTGCAACTTAAAATATTTGTCAGGTTAGGCAAGTCCTTGACAACATGCCCAAGTATGTGGTCAAATGCATAATAAAAGTTGGTAAAATTCTTTTAAAAATACTTGAAAGAAGTAGGGGGTAGAAGCAGGCAAAGTGATTAGAAATTCATTAGAGTTTCATTGCAAGCACGACAATATATTTTTTTTATTTTCAAGCTTTATTTATTACGCCAAGACCTAATAGCACTGAATTAGTGT
Source organism: Sarcophaga bullata (assembly GCA_005959815.1). Classification (NCBI taxonomy): domain Eukaryota; kingdom Metazoa; phylum Arthropoda; class Insecta; order Diptera; family Sarcophagidae; genus Sarcophaga; species Sarcophaga bullata. The sequence goes on along the minus strand of QOCX01000378.1, from coordinate 81,853 downwards.
GGAATATGCCGCTGTATTTAACAGCGATAAATTCATAAGGATATGTCAGCCAGTTACAATAATTATTCTCGTGATATTTTAACATTACAATACATACATACATAGTTGGCCATTACAACCCTTCAGTCAGGATTACGGCCTAGCTTCTCACACCACTTATGTTGTGTGTGCTAATTTTATACATGAGTGGCGGGACCTACAGTTTAAAGTCGACTCCGAACGACAGATTTTATTGAGAAACTTTTCATGGCAATTTTATTTACTCACAGAGTTTTTGCCAGAAATATGCTGAGAGGAAGTCGCCGAAGAAATATTTTTTGTTCATATTTCGTTTTTGATGTCTGACCGGGGATTCGAACCCTGGCCTTTCGTCTAATAAGCCAACACACTACCTACTAGACTACGGCGACATTACAATGGGACACGTAAATAAGTCGTGAAGTCATCGTACTTTGGTAGGTAGTGTGTTGGCTTATTAGACGTGAGACCACGTTGCAACCCGTGGTTCCAACACCAGGTCAGACAACTCGAATAAAATGAAATACGAAAATGATACTTCCTTCGGATACAGGTTTCTAGCAAAAACTCTATGAGTAAAAAATATAATTGTCAGGAAAAGTCTCTCAAAAAAAACTGTTGGATAAAATTAACACACACTACATGGGTGGTGTGAGAAGCTAGGTTGTAATACCAACTAAAGGTTGACATTATTTTGACAACAAGATTCCATACGAATTCATTTTCGTCTACGAATTATTGAATTAAATGATGATTAGTAATGAAGAGTGTATCACAACTTTAAGCGAAAAAAATTGTTGTTGGAGGTTAATGAGCCCCTATAGGTAATGAGCAAGACAAAATAGATGTTAACTCTTAATTCGTAGCTATCCATACCCATACCATAAGCAATCATACTCTTACGTTTTTACCTTTTAAAAACGTTTGAAATATGAGCTCGTAGATTGCAAATTATTCGCACAATTTTGTATGCCACTGTTCATAATTTATTCTAACAACAACAATTGCTTTATTTGTTATTCCTTTGTGTATGCCCTTTGCGATAAACCATAACAATTGCGACACAATTAGACTGTAGACCTTTGTAACGGAGATCTTCAAACCACTATTGATTTACTTCACACGCAACTCGTCTTCACACAAGACTGGCTGAGCTTCAACTCCGATTTTACATGCTTTGCCTTGCCTTTTATATAGCGGCGTAAACAGTCTGAATTAATGTTCTAGTCGTCGCTTCCACGAGAATTCTTTGAATGTACACAACATGTAAACAACATGTTTACATTCGTACATGTTTACTTGCTTGTTGTTAGCGTAAATTGTTTAACGTTTGTCTCTGCTGTTGTTGTTGTTTGTTGTTTACTTTCTTATTCCTTTCTTTCGTTACACTGATGTTGTTGTTTTATTTTTGTTTATTTGTTAATCAAGCAAATAATTCCGTTGTTTTTGTTTTTTGTAGCTTTTGTTTAACATTTTAATGTTAAACGATGTTACACCATTTCCATTTTCGTAACAATTCAAACATTATTGGTCATTACAACATTTTGTTAAGATGAGTACCTAGCTCCTCATGCCATATTTGTTCATGCATGAATGAAGGAATCTACGTTTCAACGATGACTCCGAAAATGCCTTTAAATGCTAATGCCGTTTTCTTCCTTGAATGCCTATGGTCAAATGGAATTTTTTTTATTTGTTTTGGAACATAGGAAGTCTGTCAGGCATTGAATTGTTGAAAAACTGTTTAGGGCAGATAGGGAGCTTACAGTCTGTGAAATATAAGAGGGTATAGGCATTATGTTATGTATTATGTGGCGGCTCAATCTCGTTGACAGTGGGAAAGTATGTATAATGTTGCTAGACTCTGCTGGACTCATAAGACGAGGACTGATTCATTTCAGTGCTTAAATCACATGACCATTCATCTTACAATTGCAATTCTCAAGGGCCACAGTCATTTGTGAAGGAATAGCAATAGATTTGGCATTCCGTTGAATGAATTCTGCAGTAGCTGGGAGTATATCATTTACTTCATGTGTCTCTTGCCTCTCTTACATTATTTAACTCTCAAATTGTGTGACCTTCTCCGGACACAGAGTGGTTTCTACTAGGAATGTTTGATTACCGTGTGGATATTAGCTGTGGTATCACATTGGCATAAACGCTGAAGCAGGGGAACTCGTTCTTTAACTTAACCTAATCTATCGTAACCTAACTGAGCAAGTTATTTGGAATTTTGAATCTTAGCAGTCAGCAATGGCCAGACACTGGCAATTAGTCTCTCTCAGAGTTTTTCCAGTAGGCTAGTGAACAGAGATTGCCAGAATGAAATATTTTTTTTTAATTCAAGATCTCAGAGCAAAGATTTGAACACCTAAACTCAAATGTTTTAGCAACAGTGTAAGCTAACACATTACTCTGTTGGCAAAAACCTATACTTTCAAGGATTGAATTTTCAAAAAAGAGAATCCCCACACACTAACAGCAAATTTTGACGAATGTGCCTATCTCTACTCCAAGTTTTTTAAACAGGAAAGCTTTTACAGTTTTAGAGAATAAAAAATGGTTTTATAAAGAAGGAAATAAATATTTGTATTGTATTACAGTGAACCAGTAAGGTAATCTATGAAACTACAGCTGCATAAAGAACGTTTGACATTTGACTTCAATTATCAATGGTTTCAGTAGAACAGTGGTGTCCCTCATCTAGTTCAGAGAGAATATTTCAACAACCTTGGTAGCAGCACATTTGAAACGTTTCAAGCTTCATCCAGGGTTCTATTTTCATACATGAGTACCAACCCAATGTAGGATTTTATGAATCTTAACTGATTCACAATGGATTTTACCTCAATTCTCTTTCTCAACTTTAGAGACTCAATTTTTATGCAGAACACATTCGATACATACAAATCTGAATACCTTTGTTATCGATTGCCTAGAAAGGCTTTCAGAAAAAGTGAATTTAAGCCATCGTTTACTACCTTAATTTTCTGGATTATTGCTGTTGTTTGCTAATCGGACAAAATTTTGCAATATGGTCACATTATCTGCCAAATTATTGTACTGGCATAATCTAAATTGTCCATTAAGCTGCCAGTAAAAACCTCAGTTATGCTAATCGCAATAGTGCCATAGCTCTAGTTGGGTAGTGTGTTGGCTTATGAGATGAAAGGCCAGGTTCAAATGCCCGGTCAGACATCAAAAGCGAAATACGAAAAATATTTCTTTGGCGGCTTCTTCTCAGCAGATTTCTGGCAAAAACTCTGTGAGTAAAATAAAATTGCCATGAAAAATTTCTCAAAAAATCTGTTGTTCGGAGTAGACTTTAAACTATAGGTCCCGCCACTCATGTATTAAATTAACACACACAACATAAGTAGTGTTAGAAGCTAAAATGTCTTCAATAGATTAATAGATTAGTTTGTCTTCTTCATCAATCTTTAAAAATGTTTTCAATATATGAACTAATCTCCTACCATATACAATCTCCTTTGCGTGTCCTGACATAACAAAAACGAACAAGAAACTGTAACAACTGTGATGATGCATCATCATCAAATATGCGTTTAACGTAACGTTGCATTCATGTGTGAATAAATATGATTCAATACGAAATATTTCCTTTTCCATTTCTTCAATTCATTCATACACACGCCACTCATTTATTTATTTTTAGAAAAAAAAAAATTTTTTTTTTCTTTCAAGCTGCATTGAGTTCTCTGGTCAATCGTATTTGTTTGGAATTCGAAAACATTCTTCATTTTTTCCAATTTCCTGTTACTGGTGATGCTATGCAATACAGAAAAAAGAAAAAACCGATTCGTTATACATTTATATCACGCAGCCTAGCCTGTCTGTCTGTCTGTCTTGCTATACACATTCACTATATATTTCATGTTCCTGTTTTTGATGCCGATTGTTTCATTTTTTTTTTTTTTTTGTATGATGACCGCTTTCTAAAATCTCACATTTTTCTGTGGATTTTTTGTTCTTTTTTTTTTTGTTTTTTTCTGATACAATTTTGTTGTCATTGTTTTCGTTTTCATAGATCTTTCATTCATTCATTCATTCTATTACTGCTGCTGGTATTGGGTTTGAATTTCTATTTCGTTTTTTTTTTTTCAAAACCACTATTGAGAAACGTTTCTTATATCAATCTCGTCAAACTTGAAAAAGATTATAATGAACAACAAAAACATTCTTCAAAAAAAAAAAATGAAATTTCGTATCAAAATAAACGAAAACAAATAGAACCAAAAAAAAAACCAGAAAGAATCGTTACAAACTCATAAATCCTTCGGTCCAGTTTGTTATTCAGAAGCACATTAAATTGCACTCAAAATAAACCTTAACGGCATTTTTATTATCACCACTACTTCCACTACAAATCTACAAATCTATGGTTGTATAAATGAATATCGGCATAGATTTGAATTCCGACAGTTTCTATGTATGAACAGATACAGTACAGTATAGTTGTACGCTATAACTGCCGTTGTTGATAATGATTGTATTGGTGTTAGTGGCATAGGTTTTGCAAGCCACCATAAAACCTGCCTGGCATTTAAATCGATACATCATGTTGCAGCCAACACTAATGACGAACATTTTGTTTCTATCGATTTCTAAATTGTGAATTGTTTATGGAGTTTTTTTTTTTGGGGTGGCAAAACTATTTGCAATTGTTTTGAAATTTTCTTGCTACACTGAGATTATCTCTCTTGTTTGTTTCAAGAAATATTTCTTTTGAGATCGATATTCTCCTTAGTCAGGAACACCACCCAATACTTCCCACACCATCCATCTGCTGAGTGTTAATTTTGTCCACTCCTGGTAGCACATACATACGTACATGTTTAATTGCTCATTACAAAACCTTCAGTCAGAATTACAACCTAGTTTCTCACACCACTTATGTTGAGTGTGCTTATTTCATACATGAGTAGGGGAACCTACAGTTTGAAGTTGTCTCCGAACGACAGATTTTTTGAGATAATTTTCATGGAAATTTTATTTATTCTCAGAATTTTTGCCAGAAATCTTCTAAGAGGCACACGCCGAAGAAATATTTTTTCAAATTTCATTTTGTTGGGGATGTCTGAGCTTGGGTTTCAACCATGACCTCACTAGACATAAGGATACACAACGAATGAAAAAAAAACTTCGAAAAAAAACTTGATAATGCTGTAATCCGCCTTACCTACTACAGAGAATACCAGCTACAGCGAATATCCTGCATTTTCCACCAACCTCATGAGAAAAATGCGAGAAAAAACTTGAAAAGATTTTAATATGCCTGCAGAAAATCCATTTAGAAATTCCTTAACCTACTACAGAGAATAACCTCCTCAGATACATTCGAAGAAAAACTTGAAAAGGTTTTAATCCTTCTCTAGAAAATCCATTCAGAAACTCTCTAACCTACTACAGAGGCTAACAGCAACAGCGAATATCCTGCATTTTTCGCTTACCTCATGCGAAAGAATAAGACGAAATGAGAACAGTTCAGCACCGCGAAGAAACGATATGCATTGAGATCCAAGAGCGTTCAAACATAGCGTAAAAGTCACTGTTGGGTGTGAACATTGGTCTGCCTGCATTCTGGGGCCAAATTTCTTTGAGGACTACATTGTCCTGGGCATCACTGACAACGGCAAGGGCTATTGGATATTGGTATGGTCATCTTATGTAGAGATGAAGTGAACTATCCGCCGAAATGGTGCGATTGAAACCCGTTAGACTTATTCTTGTAGGAATTTTGGAGACTTAGCAGGTGTATGCCAATAAGGCACATACTGCAGCGGTCCTCAAAGCTAATTTTACAGATGTTATCCATCAAATTCAGACTGATTTATGCTGCTAAATCAAGGAAATTTTATCATTCCGTATTTTCCACACTCAGAGAAGCTGGGGCGGGTATTTAAGGATGCAATATTCCGAATAGAAACCATGAATGGAGACTGAAATACTTAAGGATAATAATTCAACAAAAAAAAAAAGTATCAAAAATTAGAATGGACATCATCAGCCGGAGTAGCCATGGTCTAGTAGGTAGTATGCTGGCTTATTAGACGTGAGCCCAGGATTCAAACCCCAGTTCAGACATCATCATCAAAACGAAATTTGAAAAAATATTTCTTCGGCGACTCCTTCTGAGCAGTTGCTCAATAATCTGTAGTTCGGAGTCGACTTTATACTGTAGGTTCTGCCATTTATGTAAAAAATTAATACACACAACACAAATGGTGTAAGAATCTAGGTCGTAATCTTGACTGGAGGGTTGTAATGACCAATTATGTATGTATCATCAGCTTATCATCCTTCTCGGCTGTTATTTAACGAAACAAACACTCTCGTTTTTATTCAAATTTTCGTTTAAAAATTTTCACTTTTCTAAGCCTCAGAAAAAATCTAAAAAAATTCACTTGAAAATCTATAAATTTTTTTCTCTGAGTGTAGCGATTTATTTTATTTTTTCCAAAAATTTTTGTTTTAATTACTAAAATTTTTCTGTGTATTATTTTGTAATTTTTGAAAATAAAATTTGTTGTTTTTGTTTTCTAATTTTGCAATTTTTCATTTTCATTTTCATTTCCATTTTTTTAGAGGTGCCTGTCCCTGCTCTGTGAACAAAACCTGTGTGGATCCTAATCAATCATGCAATTGTGATGTAAAAGAAAACAAATGGTACTCCGACGAAGGCTATTACTCGGAGCCACACAGTTTAGGCATCACACACATGTATTTTCTACAACAAAAAGATTTGGATGATGAGGCCCAGGGTAGAATTACATTGGGACCACTGGAATGTGTAGAGACAAGTAAGTTGCAGACGAAACAAAATGAACCTTTTTGACAAACCTATTAAATATTCATTATTATACGGTTTAATGCATACACTTTCACACACACACATTCACACACAGATACCCAACGTTATGTGGTTACCTTTACCACGTCACAATCTTATATTGAAGTGCCAGGCTGGCGTAAGGGTGACATTGCCTTCTCATTTCGTACTACAGGCGAGAAAGCCATTCTACTGTTCCAGCCACCCATACGACCGTACTATCCCTCGTTTATGGTGGCCTTAACCGGTGACTATCAATTGACATTCAATTTCACACTGAGCACCGGTACCGCTCGAGAATTGGTAATTAACTCGCATCGTAAGTTAAATGGTGGCGAATGGCATAAAATATGGATTGACTACAATGAGTATCATGTACGTTTTATGATAAACACCGATTATCAAATGGTTGATCTTCTGCCCGAAGAAGAGTTTGGCCCATTCGAAGGCAGCATGTACATTGGCGGTGCTACAGCGTAAGTATTGTTGTTGTTATTCCAATACTTGTTTTTTTTTTGCTTTTTTTTCTCTTCATGGTTAAATATTTATAGACATATGGCCACATATGGGAAACATGGCTGTTATGCTTTATATGAGAGGTGACAGCCGGGCCAGTGAAAAAAAAATAAATATTTATGGCCGGTTACCATATACGTAGTCTTGGGTTCGTTTTTTTTTTTTGCACAATCTGTGCAAAAGATTTCAAAGGATTGATAAAAAAATTGTTTTTTTTTTATTCATACCAACCCACCATCATGTCGTATGCCAACATTAACGATACGTACATATGTTGTATGTTGCCCGGCAATGCCTGATAGTTGGACAAATATTTTCCTTTCTATGGCGTATACGTATAGTCCCGTAGGAGATTTAAAAAAATTTTATTTTCATAAAGTGTTGTTGCTTTATTTAAATTCAATTCATTGTTTAAACAAAATTTTTCTGTATTACACAGAACACAGGACACAGGACACTGGACACAGAACGCTTATTAAGGCATTATTATTTTGATACTTTTACAATATAAGTAAAGGATATGCAAACAATCAAAAAATAATGGCAGGAAAATATTAAAATTAATTAAAAGTCTACACATTAATGACCAAAAAGGTAATGGCCATACAATTATGACAACGCATATATAGCACGTGAGATATTGCCAAATAGACTTTTAATATAGTTTGCGAGGAATAGGTCCCACCTTCTTTCGCGATGATAAAATATCATGGAAACTCGTAACTAAATGAAGCGCGTAGTCATAGAGGTAGTGTGTTGGCTTATTAGACGAAAGGCCAGGGTTCGAATCTCCGGTCAGACATCAAAAACGAAATATGAAAAAAAATATTTCTTCGGCGTCTTCCTCTCAGCAGATTACTGGCAAAAACTCTGAACGTAAATAAAATTGCCATGAAAAATTTCTCAAAAATCTGTCGTTCGTAGTCGACTTTAAACTGTAGGTCCCTCCACTCATGTATAAAGTTAACACACACAACATAAGTGGCGTGAGAAGCTTGGCCGTAATCCTGACTGAAGGGTTGTAATGACCAATTATGTATGTAACTCTATCAAAATAATCCAGTGTGGTCCCTATCGCAAATAGTGGCCAATTAACTCCAATCGTCTAATAGTACCATCCCACCATAAACTGTTCCCCGAAATAGAATGATGCATGCTGAGTGCCACTTTCACACTTGAACTTTTCCGCTTGTCGAATGGAGTCCAGGAAACCTTCATTAGAAACAAAACTGATTTCCCCCTGAATACATTCGATGCCTGGTTTAAGTTCAATCTGACCTACGCCAGCGTAATATCATTGCACAAAATGTGCATCTTTCACCATTCACAGCCTGTAGTCTCTTTCATTTTGAGATTTTATTACAGATAGGCGAGCCCTAATACACCAAATATTGCTAATTTACAAGTGATTTCCTTCCGCAATTTTTACATACTATCTCCTTAGGAGAATGTGCAACCCTTACAGCCTATTGCCATCGGGCACCCCTCGTCCTAGACTTCTGTTAAGCTAATCTCATAAAAATTTATGAAGCAAACAAATCTGACATGGACCTTTCAACCGCTATTCCATCAGCAAGTACAAGCTCATCAAGACCTATACCATCCGTAACGAATTGCCGAAGCACTTAAAACACTACTCAACCAGGCACGATATGAATGAGCATGACATCAAAGTACCGCATACAGCAGAAAATATTGCAATGTCAGCAGTTCTAATACTCTGCTTAAGACTTATCTTGAAGCTCAGCTTGAAATCCACTTGGCCATTTCTCGTAGATACAGAGGTTCAAAGACTCCCTTATCTACCTACTTATGTGAGCCACTGATTCATTCGTAAACCTCTACAGATCACTGGGATCTACACAGGGCCCATCTGGAATCCATTAGCCATGCTTAGGAAACATGTTATTGAGCCTTTGGTCTTTATATTCTTGAACTCTTACGCGTACATTAATATCAATGCTTACCTACTTAATTACTAATTACAACCCTTTAGTCAGGATTCCAATACAAGTTACTCACACCATTCATGTTGGAACTAGGAATTACAACCCTTTAGTCAGGATTACAACACAAGTGACTCACACCATTCATGTTGTGTGTATTCATTTCATCCGTCAGTGGCGGGATCTGCAATTTAATGTGGACTCCGAACCGCAGTCTTAAGAAAGTTGCCATGGCTATTGACGTAATCCTCAGAGTTTTTACCAGAAGACTGCTGAGAGGAAGCTGCTGAAAGAAATATTTTTTTCACATTTTGGTTTGTTCGCGATGTCTTAGGCATAGGTTGACCCATGAGCTCTCTTCTAATAATCCAATACTCTACCTACCTACTTTGCTGTATCTTTATGCTGGACCTCAGCTTGAAATACACTTGGCCATTTGCCTTTAAAGCTAATCAGGGCCTTCAGCATCTACCGATATGAGTCACTGTTCAGTTCGTAAAGACAGAGCCAATCTGCAATTCATTTCCAATGATCAGTAAACATGTTATCGTACCTTTGGACTTTGCATTCCGTTATATTTGGCTCTTTAAAATTCAAAAATCATAATCACATTCTACAGAACATGTCCTGTGCTTCTGGCATCAGTTGCCTGCAGCGAATTCAAGTTCAATATCGAACCTTTTTTGTCGCAATCTTTATCATCACTGGATATTACTAATAGGAAATCTGTGCTTGGAGTTAAATAACGTAATGGACTACGCTATAAACGGCTTAAACATGGGCAGTACTTTATTGGAGCTTAATTATACCTACAGGCCTGCAACAAACATTTGTGCGATAGGCGCGTTGATAAACTCTTCAAACACGTTCCAACTTTTAAAATAATTTTATTAGGATTCAGCAGAAACATAACAGTCGCAATTTAGGCAAATGGCCCAAGAGACGATTACTGATATATGCTTTAAAAGCCTTCAGATTACAAAGTAAGTCAGTGTATTCGTAATGTTTTCCAGGTTAAAATAAGTTCCATTCAAAGGAATAACTAATCTGATACATGATCTGATCTCTGAACGCAATAAAAATTGATAGTTTTGTGGATAGTATCACAGTAAACTAAAGCTTGACTTATTCATCATAAGAACAAGATCCATACATTCATACGCAATTGGTCTTTACAACCCATCAGCTAGGTCGTAATCCTGAACCTAGCTTCTCAACACCACTCATGTTGTGTGTGTTAGTTTTATACATGAGTGGCAGTAGACCTAAAGTTTAAAGTCCATTCCGAACGACAGATTTCTGAGAAACATTTCATGACAGTTTTTGCCAGCTATTTGCTGAGAGTAAGTTGCCGAAGACATATTTTCCATTTTTCGTTTTGTTGGAGATGTCTGAACCTGGGTTTGAAGCCAACACACTGCCTACTAGTCTACAGCGGTCATGCATGATCCAGACTTAATTGTGTTAATTCACGGAAGCGGTTAATAACGCAATTATCCTCACAGACATAACAACATTAGTATTGTTTAAGGAATACCCAGAAATCTTTTGAATATCCCCTCTTTACCATAAACAAATCGTTCCAGAACTCTTGTCTTAATTTATATATATTTTTTTTTTGAACAACTGGTAACTCTATATAAAAAAATCTGGATTTTGTTTTTTATTACGCGAAACAAAAACACAACAACAAAAAATTGATTATTAAGTTGTTGAAATTTGTATGTACAACAGATGACAACAATGGCGATGAACTTTCATCTGAAACGGACCACATCACCTTTACAAACTGGCATCCTTTTTCATGTTACTGTTGTTGTTATATGTAGACAGTATGACATATAGCATTATAGTAAATGTACAGAGTGACAACATATACACATACACATGCATACACACACACACACACACACACACACCCAAATCCAGTCTCTTGCACCTGTCATTTATTTTAATCTCATAATAAATACTCCCGGTAACCACTTGAAAATTAATGTAAAACACTTGTATAATTAATGTTAACAATTTTTTATTGTTGTTGTTGTTGTTGTTATTGTTGTTGTAATAAATGTTGTTGTCGTTGTAACAAATGTATACAAATATACTCATGCATACACACGCATACACTGTTAATGGTTATAAAAAAATTTTCCTTAAACCGAAATGGAGGAAAAAAATGCAAAAAAATCTGTTAAAAAAAAGGTGATAAATTTTAAATCGTGACAAAAAAGTAAAATAAAAACAACAACAAAGAGTGAAAAACGAAAAACAAACTGGAAAATGAAAAAAGTCAATAACAACTGATGGTTTTTCCTTTCCATACATAATACATACAATGTGAGTGTGTGTGAACACACAAATAAAAGCATTTGCATGAGCGCATGTATGTATGAGTTCGATACAAACATCTGGCAGCTTAAGTGTTCATTAGCGGTGAACCCATCTTAAAATTGCAATGAACCATAAATAAGAACGTCAATCACTTTGAAAATGTGAAAAAATAATTTAAAAAAAAATAAATAAAAAGTAAAAGGAAGAGGAAAAGAAAAATAAAAAATGCTGAATCAGAAATTGTTTCCCCCTGTCGTGTGTTTTTTTTTTTTTATTCTTAATTAATGAATAAAACTTTATATTAGACTTTGGAAGAATTTTATTTCAGTTCATTAAGTAAAAGCCCTGGTTAGTGCTAAATATGTCAGCTATATGTATAGCCTTGTCTGATGTAGGGATCGATCGATCGAGGTCTGCCACATTGTAGACGTAGAGCCAATTTCCATCATGACCGGAGGTCAAGCATCAAAAAAACATAATATGAAAAAATTAGTGCTTTGGCGAGCCTTTCCCTCACGGATTTCTGCAATACTCTACAAGCTAACGATAGAGATTGCCATGAAAAGTTTCTCAAAAAGTGCTGGTCGCATTCGAGATGGACTGGTAAACTGTAGGGAGTCCCGCAGTGTGTGTAAAATTAACACTCAGCAGAATATGGTGATGTGGAACACCTAGGTCTGTAATCCTGGACCAAGGTCTTGTAATGGCCAACTGTTTATACGGTGTGTATGGTGGTACTATATCGATCATAGTACTTGGCATAAGTAAACTTGGCGTTCGTCGGGTGTGTTGCGCTTGAAGGCCTGATTAACTCCGCAAGGATTTTTTTGCAGTGGGCCACGCAGGATTTACATCGCACGTTTCGAAACATGGGCACGTTTGGTCAAGCTCACTCGCCGCTGGGGTAGGCTCATTGTTCTCACGGGCGCTTCGTGATATGTAGCGACTCTAAGATCGGGTGTTCGCTGCCTTTATGTTGGCGTCTTTGCCCGTCTCGCTTGCTTGGCTGTTGGTACCATGTAACGCTTCTTCATCAATTCCCTCAATTATCAACTCTTCAGTCACAATTTCGCACCTAGCCTCCTCGAGCGAACACTTGTATGTGGTGGGTGTTAATGTCTGTGCATGCGTGTAGTGGGGAAGATCCGTAGCATTTTTAAAAATCGTGAAGAGAAGAACGTAGGACGAAGAACACTGATTTTCAAATTTCGTTTGTGGTTTGGGAGATGCCTCGGGAACCTGTGGTGGGAGCCGCTGCCCTCCTTCTAAGTTAAGCCAAGTACACTTCGGGCGTAGGGCACTTCGCGACTACAAACTTATTCCTGACATGCAACGCGTTTAATTGGTAGCAACAATGTTGGCTTCTTTAACAGCATTGTTACCACGCTTCGTTAACATGATTTGGAAGTGACATAGCCGTGTTTCGTGGTTGCTCTGGAGGTTTTGATTCTCGTTTCTCGAAGCCGCCGTCGTTACCAGTCGGCTGAGCTGGAGTAGCCAGAGAATTTCAGCCTTTATTAATCGTTGCCTTTAAGAGATGCCCTTGAAAATCAACCCCTATCTTAATAAATATTATCAGATTCGTCATTAATGTCCTGGAAACCTACCCTACGTTTATATGCCTTCAGTCCAGCTCCTATGCGACCAAGCAATTCTTAGAGAAATTCTTTCATTCGCCCTTATTCTTCCTCCTCATCCAAAAAAACTCCTGCAATAGTCGTAATGTAGACAGTTTATGAAACGAAACAAGCATTCGTTAATTAAAACCGTAAAAAACCTGACTATCGAGAGAAAAAATATCTTCGGGGTGTTAGCCAGACACAGAGCAGGACACCACATCATAAGTATACTGCAAGTAGCGACATCACTTGCTTTGAATTCTCCGCCTAGAAGATCAACCAATAGTCATCCGTGTAAAAGTCACTGTAGTCTATAGTAGATAGTGTGTTGGCTTATTAGACGTAAAGCCACGGTTCAAACCCCAGGTCAGGCATCTCGAACATAACGAAAATATAAAAAAATATTTCTTCGGTGGCATCCACTCAGCAGATTTCTGCCAAAAACTCTGAGAGTAAGTAAAAATTGCCATGAAAAAGTTGCTCAAAAATATGTCGTTCGGAGTCGACTCTTATATAAAATCAATATGCACAACATAAGTGGTGTGGGAACCTAGATTGTAATCGTGATCGAAGGGTTGTGATAGCCAACTTACGTATCCTTGACAACACTGACTAGATTTGTTTATGAGGCAATATTGAAACAAACCAGTCCAGAGTCTGATCTAATTATAGTAGGACAATCACAAGAGAGAATTTCATCCTATTGGTACCCTCCCTCATGCTGACAATATAAACAATAACCATAGCATGGGTATCCCTTGTGTTTCTGCGCAGAGAATCTTCATCATTTTCATTGATAAGACAGGCCAGAAAATTCTGAATGCTCTGCAAGGGGTGATATAAGCAAACCTCAGATTGATCTTCCTAAATCTCCACCATCCGCAGTTCAACTAAAGGGGAAGGACTGTTTTTCCGTATACAACGAGTGGCGTTCCTCTTGTAGAGAATTCGGAAGCAACAATATTCTTTCAAACGCCCGAATGACTGGGGACTCAAATTTGTCAGACATGATGTCTGCTAAGCTGATTCAATAAACGAATGCCGATGAGAAGACTCTACGACTTTCTGACGTTGGACTTGGAGGCTTAATATGTCTTCAAGAATTTCTAGAAGGTTATCAGAGCCTAGTCCTACATTTTACCTCTCTTTGAGGGCACTTACATGAACTGTATGCCACCAATTCAAGATTATTTTGATTACTTGTCCAGTCCAGTACTTTCTTTTAAATATTATGTGTACCCTACAAACCCAACCTAAAAGAATATTAAACTCTACTGGTCATTAGCAAAATACCTTGAATTTAATCGCCAACGAAATTCATGGCAAAACATTGAAGCCTTAAATGCTACACAATAAACGAAATGAAGTGTATTCCCTTTCCCCAAACGAAAAAGCAACAAAAATTTTATTTCCAACCAAAATGTGTTGAACAACATTTCCGATCGGTTTATAATTTATTATACCATTAAGCATCCTGTTTAGTAGACATTATTAGAACCAACAACAACAATAATACCTCCTCTAACAACAATTGTTCATTAAACTGTCCCCCCAGCTTTTACATTTTTTTTCCATTTTTTTTTTTGCTTTTTTTTTTCTAAAATATTTTGCCATTACAAATATGAATGTTTGTTGTTGTTGCTGTTGTTGTTGTTGCAATGGTTGCAGAAGTATGTCGACATGATACTCATAGAGAAATTATTATCACTGTGTGTTATTAAACATTACAAACCAATTATTGTAGTTGTTGTTGTTGTTGTTGCCGTTGTTATTATCGTTGTCTGTAAATGTAACTCTACTCGGATGCAATTCTACAATGACTCGCCCCGACTCGACTCAACTCGACTGTTTTTGATGTTTTACCCATGTTTTGTAGGCCGTACAAGCAATGCAATTTTAAATGCTAGTAATTGTTGTAGAAGTTGTTTTCCAGAAATCGAATTCGAACACTTTCTCTCTCTGTCTGCCTCTCTCTCACTCTTTCTATGTAGTAGAGGCGGCATGTAAAACATGGCCACAAAACTGCAACGCAAATACAATGCCACACACACTAATGTTTTTGCGGCATTTTAATGATTCAACATGAATCAATGAATGAATCTTGGATTTTTCCATACACACACACACTAGAAAGGAAAAAGAAACCGACCAGTAAAAGAAAAATAGGCACTGGGGAGGTGGTCGTGGAAATACAAAAGAATGTCGATAAGAAATATTGCAAGAAAGGTCCTTATAAGCTGCATTTACGGTTATTTAAGGAAAACGGAATGAAAATGAAAACATGTTGCATTGCATGGTGGTGTGTAAATGATGTTGTTGGAGCAACAATAAGAAAAGAATTTTAGTTAATAACACAAAAAAGTCACTGAGCATATAGTGGGTGTAAAAAGTTTTCTTACATTTATGGAGAACTTTCGAGGAAGTTGGTCGCCATACTGGTAAATAACAATTTCTCAGGAGTATTGATTTTTAATTGATGTTTCCTTTGATTTGTTTTTGTTTAATTATTCAAATTTTAAAAGTTCTGGTATGGCAGGGTTGCCATGTTTAATAATAATCCTCTTGGCAAAAATGTATTAAATTGTTGTATAAAGCATATTAGGAAGGAACATTGCTCATTGAGCAGCTGCCTAATTCCTGATATTATCCTTACTGCCAGCCAATTACAAGGTTTCCTGGATGTGTTGTTTGGAGAAGAATAAAACAACCACTTGTTTGTTTAAATTCGAAAAAGATAATGAAAGTTTATCATTTTATAACAAAACTTCCACAGAAATCCTGTTGGCGGTCTTGTTTACCATCAAGTTTCCTGGAGAATATGCTTAAAAAGCTTACTTGACACTTCAGTTGATAGGATACCCTACCAGCGTACTTTAACATGATTAAAGTGTTTGACTACAAACCCAAGTATTCTAGGTTCAAGCACAAATGAAGTCAAACTCTTTGTTATCATGATTTTGTGACATTTCTTCTACCAAACCTCCTACTAATAATCCATCCAGGAATTTATTTAATCACTTCCCCTGCCCTGAAGATCATAGGAAAGTTTAGCGGAGCGACACCTTACAAAGATGGCTCAGGATCGTCTTTTTACACTGCGAGCATTATTTATTTATTGTGCATAACTTTGTCCGTTTTGAGCATGGAACAATCGCTTCAATGGCTAGTAGTAGCTTGTATACCCTATACTTCAGTGCCACTTCGTTGGATCGGAAAGTTCATCTGCTTCTTTTTGGTTAGCAGACTCTAACAAAAGCCCTTAGAAAGACGACCAAAGATAGTCTTTTTACACTGCGAGCATTATTTATTTATTGTGCATAACCTTCTCCAGTTTGAAGCTAGCAAGCCAAGAAACAGCCGCTTCCAAGGCTAGTAGGACATCCCCAGTGCCACTCAGTTGAATCAGAAGGTCTATCCGCTTTTTTTGTTATTAGAGTCTACAGATACTACCATCGGATATACTTCCGAAAATATTCTCAAGGTTTTGATACACAGTTCATAAAGCAATTCCTGTACTCCTAGCTTCGCAGGTGAAAACATTTTTAGAATTAGCTCGGGTATTAGTTTCTTATCTCCGTAGCCTTCTTTCAAGAGGCTGTTGTTGGAGCTAGAAAGATGGAGTGGATTCCCTTACATCACGTTTATTGTAGATATTCGTCATCTCATTACTTTTAGTCTTGTCGTCTACATTAAAGTAATTTGATTACGAATAGTCAGGTCGTTGAGAGCGCTGTAATACAACAGTAGTGTCCTGCTCAGATCCTTGAAGACAAGTTGACTATTCATTGACTTTGTATACTAACAAAGTCTTTAAAAAGCTTCTTAACCATACAACCAAAACAACAACTCAAGATATTTTCATTAAGTGCTCAGTTCAAAAGCTACAACACATGGCAACCCATGTCAAGAAATGTGATTAATAATATATCTTGTGAAAGTCTTTTACAAATCTTCTTTTCCGTACAAACGAAACAACAAGTTAAGGCATTTTCATAAAGGACTCAGTTCAAAAGCTACGACATATGGCAACCCTGTCAAAATATGAGATTAATAAGATAACTCTTGAAAGTCCTATGGAAAACTATAACTAATCATACTTTTCATAAACTTAAATGAACAATTACTTTTATAACAGACTGTTATTTACTAATGCAACGAAAATATTTTCCTTTAACTGCCTATAAGTATGTGCGTAAGTTTTTTATTTCCACTGCGCCCAAATATATGCAATGCATTGTAATTGATAGTATGTATGTGTATGTATATGTGTGAATGGACTACCCATTATTTTTCTTTGTGTATGTACATATGTGTGCTCGTTTGACTGCATAAGTTTTTATTGAGTGCAAGTGTGTGTGTGTGTGTGTGTGTAATTTTTCACACAGACAGTATAAAAGTGCTTAATTGCTTGTGATGGCATTGAATAAATTTTTAATTGCTTCACACTTTACATGTTTACAGCCCCTAATAGGATTTTCACAGTGACGGTCATGTAAAATATTTTCTGTCCTTTTCCCCCCCCCTTTTTTTTTTTTTGTTGTCGAACACTGCGCACAATAAAAGTCTTTAAACGGGATATAACAAACACACTAACCAACAGCAAATGCAACAGGAACAAAAACAATTTTTATAAAAATAGAAGCCTTTTTAAATCTATGGTCGGAGCTATACTGGTTATACAGCAGTCAGCCAGCCATACATACTACACTCAGACTCTTTGTCACTTTTTCAGTCTTTGTTTTTTTTTTCTCGGTGATCTCGATTATTTACGGCAAAAATAGCAAGAGTGTGTATATGTGTGTTTGAGTGTTTAGGCATTTGTGTGTGTGTATGTGTGTATGTGTTACCGTAACAAATTAAAACAAATTTTATTTCGAAAACACAATATGGGTGACAAGTGCTTATATGTACTATACACACAGCATTAGGCCGTATACATATTAATTTTAAACACATACATACATGTAGTCCTACGTGTGTTTATGTAAATAGATATGTAACATTAAAAGCGATTGAGTGTGCTTGTGTGTGTATGTGTAAGTGGAGTATGCCCAACTTAAATTCTATCACAACACATGCAACATTTATGTCAAATAGTTTTTGCCTGTAAATACATCAACATACACTCACTTACTCACACTCTACTCTCTCTCTCTCTCTACCTCTCTCTCTCTCTCTCTCTCTCTCTCTCTCTGTTCTCTTCTATGC
>QOCX01000378.1:8600-47020 GCA_005959815.1 Sarcophaga bullata | reverse complement strand
CCTATGATTTGTTTATTTCACCCTGCATCCCCTTCAGTTCAAATATATCAAGAAAACACTGCACCAAATTAACTAGAATCCGAGCTTAATGGTTACCATTCTGGTGGTGTTCCTGATAATATGCTAATAGCCTCCAGATGCTATGAGTGTGAGTTTCATTGGAATTTTCAAAAACCCAACATCGGTTCAATATTTTATTGGCCTTAATTATAATTCTTTGTTTCATTTAAATATTAAGTTGGTAACCCTTAAAACAGATTATTTGTGTATTAAAATTTAGTCCAATATCAATCTTTATCAACATCACTCACAGTGTAGATGTGATGATAATGAACATGATTATTATCTCTAGAAGCTGCTGTATGATGCGACACCGAGTAACCGGGTATTTGCTTTATTCAAAATAAAAAAGAACATTTTCATAGTGGTTGATGTCTATAAATCCTTTGAGCATATTGTCCCTATCACTATATGGACACTATGTATGCCATACATAGCTAAAGTTGTTTCAAAACCTTTTTTATGTTACAATGGCTGGCTGGCAGACAAGAAACGTTTTAGTTTTTAAAAGGCAAAACAAAAAGCAAATAAATGTCGAGTTTTTCTTACTTTTTGGCTAAAAAGCCATTGAACAGTGATTCAAACAGTCTATCTTTTATTTACCCCCAAAGCTAATATGATACAAAAAAACAAAATCAAAGAGAAACACTGATTCACACAACAAGCTCAGTCATTGATATGAATGAACTTCAATAAATTCTAGCGCAACGGCTATTAATTCTTTAAGCTTCGGCAAGTTTTTGAAATGGGGTTATAAAAGAGCACACACACACACAGCTCGTGATACATATTCTTGAAAGAGAGATACTTTATTAGAGAAATGATGGTAAAAAAGAAAAGAGAAATAAAATATTTATTGTTTCATTATTTTGAAAATGACCAAGTTTTTTTTTGGGCAATAGAGCCATTAAGACATTTAAAGATGTTTAAATTATTGTGTGTGTATTTGTTTTTTATTATTCTTGTAGATATCTACATACAAGTTAATCAATATATAATGAAACCATTGGAGGAGTATATGCTTTTTACAAAATCCGGTGCTGACAATATCACTGTCATCAATCCACAAGGTGTACGCAGTGCTCAATGTGTATCGAAATTTGATATTACGGAACAACCATCTCAGGAACCAATGGTTAATGTTAGTTTGGTAAGTATTTTTAATA
Organism: Sarcophaga bullata; assembly: GCA_005959815.1. NCBI lineage: Eukaryota > Metazoa > Arthropoda > Insecta > Diptera > Sarcophagidae > Sarcophaga > Sarcophaga bullata. The sequence continues at coordinate 45,794 of QOCX01000378.1, read as the reverse complement.
CAAATTGTAATAAAAAAATTGTTCAAAATAAGATTATGACATCAAAATTCATGACATAAATATGACAACCACGTGTATACTTTAAGCCAGTTAAACAAATTGCTAGGTTTTTGAACCTTAGCTCTTTAACTTATTCAAATTCGAATTTAATTTGCTTTTTCAAAGCATAACAATAATTTTGTCAAACGTGACAGAAATGGTGACATGACAAACCTATACATGACAAAATAAATGACATGAAAAATATTAAAAAAAAAATTATCTTGTAGTTGTACGAGACTCAAATTCGATCATTTCTGATATATCCGATGAAAGATAATTGACATCAAAAGTCAATTATAAGCTCGCAAATCTTGAAAAGTGTTCCAAAAGTAGAAAACTAATAGCAGAGTTCGATGGTGGTGCCTATGGATAGTCAGTCCCATCATTCTATTGTTAACTAAAATATAGATGAAGGCTAGAAATATTGCATCAAAATTATCGAGTGCATTTCGTCTCCAACTAATCTATGCAAGACTTTCTGACAAACCCCCCCCCTTAATGCGATTATATTAAAGGAAGCTTAGGAAGCACAAACTCTATAAATATGAAGTCTCAACGAACAAGTTCCTCGTCACTATATTCCATACAGCACCGTAATACTAGATCATACTACAACCTGCTACATCTTTTCTAAAAACTTGATTAATGATAATACCTGGCAACCCTATCATACTAGAACCTGCTACATCTTTTCTAAAAACTTGATTAATGATCATGAAACAAGGGAAAAAATTATTCGTCTATGCTACTTAAGGAAACTAAATTGTTAACATATGGGGGATCAAAGTTGCCGTATTCCAGCAGCTAGTGTGTTGGTTTATTCTACGAGAACTCATGGTTTAAAATGAAATATAAAAAAAATATATCTTTCGGCGTCTTCCTCCCAACGACTTTTGACAAAAATTCTGAAAGTAAATAAAATTGCCATGAAAAATTTCTCAAATCGAAACCACGCGAGCTGGCCAAGAAAGTTGGTACTGTGTTGACTTATTAGCCATGAAGCCATGGTTCATACCCCAGCTCGAGCATCTCGCGCAAAACAGAATATAAAAAATATTTTTTTGGCGACATCCTCTCAGCATCTGAGAGTAAATAAAATGACCATGAAAAATTTGCCTATTCGCTACGAGCTGATGATGAAAGTTTGTAGTGTGCTAGCTTATTAGATGTGAGACCGTATTTCATACCCCAGCTCAAACATCTCGAATGAAACAAAATATGAAAAAAATATCTTTCGGCGACTTACACTCAGCAGTTTGTTTATAAAAGCTCTGCGAGTAAATAAAATTACCACGAAAAGCTTCTCAATAATCTGCCGTTCGGAGTTGACTTCAAATTGTACGTTCCGCCACTCATGAATAAAATTAACACACAGCATATATGAATGGTACGAAAAGTTAGGTTGTTGTCCTGACTAAACGGTTATAATGATCAATTAAGTAAGGAAGGACTTTTGTACAGAAATAATTTGACTGACTTACTTCAAATATTTCTTGAAATTCTTACAAAACCCATTAGCATTAATCACAAATGTCAACATTTTATGTTAGAGTTACGTGACATGACAATTTATGACACCATATGTCACATATGTATGTCATATGTCTACGCTTATTAAAAATAAATACCCTAAGGCATTAAAATTTCATTTTAATTTTAAAAGTTTAATGATTTTTTTAATATTTCCAAAAAGTGTGTACACACAGTAAGACTGTACAAATTGAATTGTTGACCAATGAGTGACATGACACTTTATTACATTGGCGGTAGAGTTTATTAAAATGACATTTAATAAAATGTCAGAATATACCATAAAATATTTAAATATTTATTTTTGACCAACCAACCAACCAACCAACCAACCAACTCTCTTTCATGTGTGCTGTTTGTCACAATTTAATATTGACAACAAACATGTGGGGAAAACGCATGAAAGGGATGGATGGATGGATGGAATGGGATGGGATGGATGATTACATATCATTGATTAAATTTCTCTTTTCTGGTTTTTTCGCTGTTGATTATCATCTTCTGCCATAACAAACAGAGTGCTGAGAATTGGGTAGAAGATCCACCGCAACGTATACCATACATAGCCAAATATGTGTATGATGAATCCACAAAAGAGGACTCAACACAAGTGGTTTTCATAACTCTTACATCCTTGTTTGTGATCATTGTCATCTGTTGCCTGCTTGAAGTCTATCGTAGTCATTTAGCATACAAAAGACGTATTGAACGTGAAACGGATGAGGATATTATATGGTCAAAGGAACAGGCCACAAAAATGCATGAATCACCTGGTGTAGCTGGTGGACAGCCATATGTTTACAAAGCGGTAAGTCGTAAGATGATGAATGATTACAGTACAAAAGTAAAAAAACGAAAATACAAAATGCTTTTTAATATTACTTACAGTTGCCAGTTGATGAAAAGAAACCAGGCGGCAATGGTGCTCCTTTGGTGGGCATACTAAAGAATGGTAATAGTGCCAGCAATGGTAGTATTAAACGTAATGGTGAAGTACCATTGGGACAAATTGATACACGTATCGAAGAGGTCGATGAGGAGGAAAATGATGATAACGAAAGCATACCGGCAGCATCACAAGAATCTATGACACGCACGACTGCTGCAAAGGATGGCAATGAGCAGCAAAGCAAAGAGGATTCGAATGTAAATACCAAAGAAAATGAAAGCGAACCAAAGAATATGGTGGCTGATAATGGACAAGCCGCTGTACAGCCCACCAATTTAAATGAAAACAATAAATCCCTTAATAAAACTCCAAATGAAGGTAAATATTGTGTTATTTTCTTCGTTTTTTTTTCTTTTCTTTTCAATTTAAGCTTCAATTTTCTTGCTTTACAGATCTCCCCACCAAAGATTCTGTAGATTCTGCTACAGACACTAATAATGCAAAATCTCATGAAGTTACACCCTCCCCTTCCTCTGCAACGTCAGAGATACAGGAAAATGGTTTAACCACTTCCGTTTCCTCAACTACATTAGATCAAGCAACGGTAAGCATTACTTCAATCATTTTGTCATCATTTGATGTCTCTAAGCCCCTTAATAAATTGGCTCCCATCTGCACGATGAGTGAAACATCGCTTGATAGTATTTAAATAAAAGCAATAATTATTTACTAATTTATAAAACAATTAAAATATGCATTTTATAATAATTATTTGATTAATTTTAAAATATTTTATATTTTCGGCAAAATTTTAATTTATTTTTTAAAAAAAAAAATATTTTTTTTTTGCGTGCTTGCTTGCTTTCTGCATCAATTTGTGAAATATTTGCATGTCATTTTTAATAAAGCTTATGTATGTATGTAGTATATGCCCACAATCATTTACACTAAAAGTGATTTGAATAAGGAAATGTTATTGATTAAAACTGTACATTAAAAAAATATGTGTGCCAATGGATATACTTTTGATATGTCATGTCATGTCATGTCATTCTGGTATAGAATGTGACAAAACGAGGTAACATATTGATTGAATGAACTATGCTAAGTAAAGCTTGTAATTCCATATAAAAGAATCGAGATCTTTTCAATCGAATTATATTTAGAGGAAGCTTTACTCCAGCAGCATGCTGTAATGGCTTAAGTTTCAATTTGGTTCTTGCGTCTAAAGAAACGAAAAAAATTGTCATCATTTATAGGAAAGAAATTGTCATCATAGGCTTCAGTTCCCTCTAAATAATCCATTTAATAAACGCCCTGACCTCTTTACTCTCTAGGAGGGGAATTTCACCTCTTAAGTAAGTTCCGTACTAGTTAAGCTCAATATGTGTTAAGTTAAACGAACATACGCTTCGTGAACGTTCGACTAATTCCACCACAATGCATTGAACTTTTTCGCATTGAAATATTACGGCCTTATTCTGGTCGCCAATATCGCCTTCAAACGAAACTATTTTTTTCAATGCAATTACTCTATGATTACCAGCTGCCCTCTTAACCAAAACAAAACATTATCCTGAGGCATCTCGTAATAAGTTAATGGAACCATTTTTCTTTGTCAGAAACTCTTCAATGCCAAGTGCGATATTTAAGCATTGTTTAATTGGTTATAACAACCATCTAGTCAGGATCACAACCTAGTTCTCAACCATATTGTGTGTGTGTGTGTTAACTTTTTCCATAGGTGGCGAAACCTTTAGTTCAAAGTCAACTTCGAACGATAGATTTGAGACACTTTTTTCGCTAGAGACTGCTGATAGTAAGTCGTTAAAAGAAATATTTCGTGTTGTTCAAAATGACTGAAATAGGGTTTGAACAACGGTCTCTACTCCCACACACTAAAAACTAGCATACGACTACTTTCGGCATCAACTCATGTGATAATTAATTTTTAAACTTAAACCGCTGCTTGAGAGTCTCCCAATGATTTTCTAAGTTCTTTCTGAATTTGACTATAATCTTCACGCAGTTTTTCTTTATTATTACGCTGTTAGTTCCTTCAGCGAGCATATTTGGTTTTCAATACCTTCTTGCTAACCAGGACGTAATTCAATCCCCGCTCAGGCGTCTCGAACAAAAAGAAATTTAAAAAATCATGTCTTTCGGTGACTTCCTTTCAATAGATTCCTTTCAAAAACTCTATGAATAAAATAAAACATTAGCGGTGTGAGAAGCTAGGTTCTAATCCTGACTAAATAGTTGCAATAACCAGTATGAAATATTAGACGCCTTTTGCACGTTCAAAGTACTTTGCAAAAAATTTTGACGGACTCTACATTTTCTTTTAGGGCCATTATTACAACTTACCGTTAAACTTGGGTTTAGTTAAAGATAACTTTAGCTAAAGTGAACTTTAAAGTAACCTTTAACTTATTTTCGTTATTACAACCGAATGATAAAATAAAGATAATTTTTTCAAAAATATGGCAGTGCTGAAGCAATGAGCAGAAAAGAGCTCAATTAAACAAGTTTTTTTAAACTCAGTGGCAACGAAGGCCTCTTTTTTGTTGTTTATGCTCATTTTGTTTAAATTTCAAGTTGCCATATTGAAAATAATATATAATATGACAAGTTCAGACATAAAGTAAGCTTTAATAGTTAAAAATAGAATGATCCTCCCTTTAGCTTAACGCTCACTTTTACTTTATTGTTTACTTATAACAACGAAAAACAATTTATCTGCCAGTTAAAATCCTCCCTTTAGTTAACGGCAAGTTGGAATAATTGCCCTTAAACTTTGTTTCACATTTAAAATCAGCTTTGACAAGCTGTTAATATTTTTTTTTTTTGTGTATACAACCATGGGTAAACGATGAACGTAGAACAAAGCAACTTTGTGAGTACATCAAAATTCTCTCCTTCTCTCCTTCAAACTCAAGACTTTTCAATATGCATCTTAAGGAAAAGTTTCGATGGAGAATCATTTTGAATAAGCTTCTATGCTTATTCAAAACATAGGAGATATTTTTTTGGTTCGAACTTATCAAAGCAAATAAACTTCTCAACTTAGTGAACATAAATGATATACAACATCCGTTAGCAAAGACTCAAACCATATTGCATAAAACATATGAAATCTGCAAAGTTCTTCAAGAATAAAAAAAAAAAAATTTTTTGATAATATTAGTGACGTATAGTGTACCTTACCCTTTAAATGACTGTCTTCTTATTCAAAACATTTCCAGTGTAAATTTACTGTTATTTTTATTATATTTCTTTTGGATAATAATTATACGATACAATTGAATACACAATGCCATGAACAATGAATTGTTAATTTTACTAAGTGCCATTTAGTATACCATACATACATGCATACATACATATATTGATATATTTGTTTGTTTGTATGTATGTATATATGCCATAAATATGTTATAAATGTTAATAATGTTAATATCATGTATCATACATACATATGTACATACATACATATTGTATGTATTATAAATGAATTTTCAATTTCATGTACATAGTATAGGGTATGTATACATGCATATGTATACACATATGTATGTTTGTATTGTAATCATCAATTTTTTTGAATTGCATATCATGTTCTCTGGTCTAATAACGCAAATGTTTTCAGGTGGTATTCACTCAGTGAATACTTACTCAAACAATAAAACGCATGTTGCAGCTCTTCCTAACATTTTGATTTGTAAACACAATTGTTTTTTTTTTTTTTGGATTTTTGTTTTTGTTTTTGTTTTAGAATACATACTTATTTACTTACATTTTTCTAAAAATTATAATTATTTTTATGCGAAATTCCGGGAATTATTTTTAAAAGCATAAGAGCATGTTTTTGTATGAAAAAATTATGCCTTTGAACACTGGAAATGCTTGTAATTTCATTTAAGTTGTATTGTAAATATGCATGTATGTGTTGTAATATTTTTAAAATATATTTATATGTATTATATATAGTATATGTATGTACTATAAATTATAAATATTATTATTCAATTATAATAAAACAATAAATATTTAATATTTAGAATATAAAGTTAACAGGTGATCAAATCCAAACAGTTGCCCTCTCAACCAAAAAAAACATTACCCTGAGGCATTAATATTTGACTTTAGCGTTACTTTACAAATGATTTTTATCGTCTCGTTCTTTGTCAGAAATTCTTCAATATAAAGTACGCTTAAGCATTGTTTAATTGGCCAACTAGTCAGGATCACAACCTAGTTGTCACACCACCCATATTGTTGATTATCAGATGCCCTCTCAATCAAAACACAACATTACCCTGAGGCATTAATATTCGACTTTAACGATTTCTATCGTCTCGTAAGAACGTAATGGAACCAATTTTCTTTGTTAGAAATTCTTTAATATAAAGTAGTCAGGATTACAACCTAGTTCTCACACCAACCATATTGTTGATTACCAGTTGCCCTCTCAAGCAAAACACAACATTACCCTGAGGCATTAATAATCGACTTTAACAATTTCGATCGTCGCGTAATAAGGTAATGGAACCAATTTTCTTTGTCAGAAATTCTTCAATATAAAGTACGTTGCTTAATCATTATTTAATTGGCCATCTAGTCAGGATTACAACCTAGTTCTCACACCAACCATATTATGTTAATTCATGAGTAACAGAATCTACAGTTTAAAGTTGACTTAGAACAACAGATTTTAGATACTTTTTTGCTAAAGACGGCTGATAGAGAGCGGCCAATATTTGATCTGGGGTTTGAACCCCAGAGCTCTTGTCTAATTAGTCAACACACTACCAACTAGAATACGACGGCTTTCTTCATTAACTCGCTTGGTAATTAATTTTCAAAGTTTTCGATGAATTCTGTTGCCTATTTCGTGTTGTACTTAATCACTGATCTGGGATTTGAACCCCAGGGCTTTTGTCACATAAGCCAACACACTACCAACTAGACTTTCGGCGGCTTTTTTCATCAGCTCGCATGTTAATTAATTTTCAAAGTTTTCAATGAATCCTGCTTGTCTTAGAAAATAATTCAGGTCTCTGGATTCCTTTTCATTAAGAGAATCTGGTCACAATACTGCAAAATACTAGTACAGTCAGGGTATTTAACTAGAATAGAATCTTTTTCAAGTATTATTGCGTATATTTTCGAATATCTATTTTGATCGATGTCACACTAGGGTACTAATATAAGGAGCAGTGGATGAAAAAAATGGAAATAAAAATTTTTCAGAAATTTTTTGAGGATCACAAAAATCGACTTCTAATGGCAGATTTTTGACAAACCTTTCATGGAAATTTTATTTTACTTGCAGAGTTTTCGCCAGTTAAGAAATATTTTTTGTATAATTCCCATTTTTTATAGATGTCTGGGATGGGGTTTAAACCACGCGCTCACTTCTAGTAGGCCAATGCACTACCTACTAGACTACGGCCACTTCTTTACCCAATCCATGTGTAAATCCTTTCCCTGTTTCACGATCATTAATCAAGTTTTTATAGAAGATGATTAACTTACTATAACAAGTTCTAGGATGATAGGGTTGCCAGGTATTATGGTGTTGTATTGATTTTAGGGGCAAGGAAACTCGCTCGTTGGGATGATCCTTTAATCACTATTGGCGGCACAGGCAATTCTGCATGGATTCCTTGCCGGGGGACTGAAATTGAATAATTTCTAGTCGACACTGATGTATTGATATTCCTGGTAATAGTAGAGTGAGTAAACTGACCAGGCGTAGTACAACTATTGAGTTCTCTTTTTTTGGGAGTAGCTTTAAAGACTTGCGTGCTTATAGTTGACAATTCATTTAAAAATTCTGCCTATGTCCAGAATGGCGCAGCACAAGCCAAGGCTAGATAAGGATGCACGAAGAGTCTGCTCAAACTCCAAGAAGTAGCCTCAGTATGGTTGTTATAGTTATTGTGAACACTTTTGGTAGGCATCATGCTTGCTTTTGGGCTAATGACGAATGAATTTTGCAGACGTTATACCATAGAGATGAAGAAATATTGCACACAGAAGTGTATTGTATACCATACAGATAATTTAAACAGTTTTCTTTACTTCAGCGACATTAGCAGTGAAAGGCACATCATCAAAAGCTTCGACACTAGGGCAATATAGATAAATTACAATGAGCGGAGGGACCTCTCCATCTAACTACCTACCTATATTCAAACCTAAAATACTTCGACATCCATCTCTTACTAACTTACTTGACTGACAATTACAATTCTTTAGTCAGGATTACAACCTAGTTTCTCACATCACTCATGTTGTGTGTGTGTTAATTTTTTATGCATTAGTGGCGGAAGCTCCTATTGAATATTGCTAGTGAACGATTGGTTCGAGAAACTTTTCGCGACAATTTCATTTTACTCTCAGAGTTTTTGCCCGAAAACTACTGAGATAAAGTGGTGTTCAACATATCTGAGCCTAGCACTCTAACACGTCTAATAAGCCAACAGACTACCTACTAGACTAGAGCCATTTCAAACCAGATTAATAATGGCTCTCTACTAGACTAGAGCCATTTCAAACCAGAGTAATAATGGCCAGATTAACATCGCACAGAACTATATTAACGTATGGCTTTGTCTTTCAATATCTTTACTGCATACGTGGGTCAATCCTTTTGAGTTCAAATTAAAAGGATATTGTACGATATTACTTTATAATAATGCACGTGACTATTTCTCTTTCGTTGCGATAATTTCAATTAATTTTTAACAATTTAAATGAGAAAATTATATGTCAACGCTCTTTTGGAAAGCCACCTTTAAACAATAATTTTAAACTTTAAATGCATGGCATGGGTTGTCGATTTAAATAATAAAAAAAAAATTATAATTTTTAATTATTAAAACAAGAAAACAACACTGTATGTTGCCTGCAATAACAAAAGCATGTTATTTTTTTTAATTCTCTTCTGTTCTGTTCTGTTTGGGTTAACAATGAATATGAAAACATTTAAAAAAAATTGCAAAAACAAAAACAAAAAAAAGAGAAAATTTTTTTAATTAAAACGAACGAGATCTTTATGTGAAATTTTGCAGAATAAAACTCCACCCATAACTGATAAAATAGATCGTAAAGCATCAGTTAAGCGACAAGTATCATGGGGACCACCTACGGTAGCCGAAGCTGATGCAGAAACAGTACGAGTTAAAAAAGTTACAAAACAAAATGGCTTCTATAATGGCAGCAGTGCTAGTGCTAATAGTGGTGGTGGTGGTGGTGGTAGTAGTGGTGCTAATGGTGGCAATAATTTTATAAAAAGTAACTGAAAGGACAATAACTATTGAAAAACTAAAAATGCCAAATGATTTTTAATTAAAAACGAAATAAAAAAAAAATACAAACAAAGAGAGAAAAGGAAGAAAAGAAAGAAGATAACATAACGAATAGTTTGTAACTGTAAAACATTAAAAAATTACATCACAACACTTGCTTATATTGTCTCCCAGAGTTGCAACCGGGAATCAAGAAAATCAAGAAAAAATTTTTTTAAAATTCTAAACACACGCTTACACTTGCTGGAAAGACTGATTTTTTTAAAATGAAATCTGCACAAGGAATAAATTTTTTTTCTTTGAGTTTTCCCTACTAACACATGCTATTACAGCTTTAACCCATGAATGAAAATATCACGAGTTGCAGTGGGACAATATAAAAGTGTTTGAAATTTTTTCGGTTTTTGTTTTTAATACAAAAACAAAAAAAAAACAAAAAAAAAAGAATATTTTTAAACGTAATCGTATTTGTAATTGTAAATATAATTTGTGATATGTTTCTTTTGAGTATTAAAATCAAAATAAAAAGAAAAATAAAAAGAAAAACTAATATTTTTAAAAACCCAAAAACCAGAGTGTTTAAAAAAAGGAATAAAAAAAAAACAACACAAACAACACACTTTCAGTTGAAAATATGAAAAATTTTTCTTATTTATTGTTGTTGTTATAGAAAAGCGTTGTAATTACTTGATTTTTTTTCCATTTCCAACACTTTTCCATTTCTCTGTACCTCTTTACCTTTTTTTTTTTTAAATATTTTAAGGTTAAGACAGCAGTAACCGCTAATTAGAAATACAACCTGAAAAATGGAAATTTTAAAAAAAGAAAAATTAACTCGTATCTAGTGTTTCCAAAATAAAATAAATCTTCAAATAACATTCCACACAGCTTCAGTTATATTGCCCATGTTTACCAAAAATTTCCGAAAAATCCCTAGGTCATCATAGCATATCGTTTAACACAGGACCCATCTTCTTAGTTTGGCAATAGAAAATAATACCAGGCAACTGAGCCTTGTAAATGAAATGCATGATGAAGCAGTTCTCCTTTTAAACCATTGCTTTGGTCATTGTAGTGGTGGATGTCTGCACTATTCATACATAATTGATCATTACAACCCCTGAGACAGGATTACAACCTAGCTTCTCACAGCACTTATGTTGTGTGTGACGTGAAACATGAGTGGAGCGACCTGTAGTTTAAAGTCGACTTTGGACAGAATTTTGAGAAACTTTTCATGGCAATTTTTATTTATTTTTTACCAGAAATCTGCTGAGAGGCAGACGCCGAAGAAATATTTTTTTATACTTCGATTTTGGTAAGGATGTCTGACCTGGAGTGAGGATGTCTGAACCGAGGCGTCACGTCCTACTAGACTACGGTGATATTTATTATTTCAGAATAACCCCTAAGCCAAAATAGCATATCGATTATTACAGAGCCAATCTTCTTAGTTTGGAAATAAAAGATAATGCCAGAGAGTTGACTGGCTCTGCGTGAAGAAGCAATTCTTCCTTTAAGTCATTGTTTGACCACTGTAGTAGTAGATGTCTGTACATGAACATGCTGTTTATGAAACTACGCTCTCTGTTTTGCCAATTTCCTTAGTTTTTATCACTCAAACAGTACATGGTACTGGTTTTTTACCATTTTGAAACCCTTAAGCACTACATGGTCCTCGCGTCCTTTTTCTTTTTTTTAAATTTCGTCATTCACTGACAATTAGAAATTTTTGTTACTATTGGCAACATTTAAACATTACACATGGGAAACTGCATAATGAGACACGTAGGAGTACGTATACGCTAATGATCTTGTGTTCCTAGCAAAATTCGAAAGCAAAACTTTTTTTAGCGAGCTATAAAGCAGTTGAAAGCCTCAACTAATATTAGACTTCCAGTCACTAAAATTAACCCGACGTCCAACGTTGAATTCCTATGGGCAACATCCATGTCTAACTATAAATGAGTCTACTACTCACTAAAATCAACTCATGTTCCGATATTGAATTCCCCACAGAATCATCATTTACGTATTAAGTCGAGAGGCCGTCTTGAGTGCTCTGCTTAAAAGTCGTCTCTGTACATGTTTCGTCTTCATGACACCTCCGCCTGACTAGCCTTGAGTGTGATTGTTGCTCCATTAGTTGCCGTGCATTTTTTTCTCTCTCGATTGTTTCAAGCCTGCACAAATCTCGTCTGGCAAACAGTTGATCCGCATTCCATATGCCACTCAATGGGCTTATGTTAGTAATTTGATTTTCAGCTGTTCGCCTGCGGCGTCATCTATGTTGTGTCTACTTCTGTGAATCTGTCGTATTTGAAAGTTATGTTTATGTTATGTTGCACTGTTTCGAGTTCACCCGTGCAATTTAGACGCATAGGGCTATCGGTACCCTTAAGTCAATGCAAGTATTATGGATAACATCCGTGATAACGAGACAAGATCCGTGTGAGGTAATCTATATTTTGACTCAAGCAATAAGAGTGTCTATACGTATACCTTTGGGATGTTTCCTTCAACCTTCGCTGACATTCTCTTATAGATTGTGAGCGCTCCCCTTGATTGTCGTTACTTTTTATTAAATGCACCCTGTCTATTACATATAATACCAGCTGAGTTCTTTATCGTAGATATTTAATGGCATCTTCCCGGTTATTACAGTAATTGCCTCCTCGGATGCTGTTCTGTATGCACAGAAGACAGTTAATACAGAGTGACGTATATATGCCTGTATTGTCTGCTTCATATAGTAAGTAATACCTCGCATAGCTTATATTGGTGCTGCGTAGAGTGAAACGAAGTCCACAACCATTCCGAATATCCGAACCGAGTCTAAGGAAATCCTGATACTTAGCTACACTAACACACACTAACACTGTGCAAAAAAACAGCAGGAAGGGGAGTCAAAATTCTCAGTTAACAAATTACAAATTGCCTGGCTATTAACCCTATGAATATCCGAATCAAAAAACGGCTTCCACTATATGTATTGGAAGCAAGATGTGAAGGCACAAGACCAAGAAAAACAAGATACTTGACATGGGGGGGGGAGAAATTCTTCAAATCGGACGAAAATACATGCGTAACTGCTATGCAAAAAATAGTGCAATGCATAGCTTCTGAGGAAAAAAGGAAACAATTAATCGTCGATTCTAATTACCCAATCACAACTGTACATACTCGTAAGTGTAAATATACGATCATATGTCTACTACCAGTTGTACGTGTATGTTGTTTTCATTTGTATAAGCATGAATGTGTTTAAATGTTTAAAAATTAAAAAAGAGAAAAAAGTAGAAGAAGAAGAGGAAGAAGAGGAAGAATTACATTTTATTTACACTTGGCCAACATAAAAGTGTTACTTATGATGCAGTCAAGTGTAATTACATGTCACTCATATGCCATAAAGAACGCAATGCGAATGCGTATGTGTGTTTATGTGTGTCGTTACATGTTTTGTTGTAACATTGAACAAAAACAACAACAAAATTTTAGTTATTGTAAATGTAGACGTTGTACTTGCTATGGCAGCAATTGCTGTGTTAGTTGTGTTTGTTGTTGTTGTTGTTGCATTTTTAACACTGCAATTTAATGTTGCCAAAAAAAAAAAGAAAACAAAAACGAACATAAAAAAGAAGAGAAAATGAAATAAAAAAATAACGGAGAGTGTTAAAAAAGAAATTGTGTGTGTGTGTGTGTGTATGTAATAATTTCCGTTATTTTGTTTATAAAACACTGTTACTTTCATGTACAAACATATACATAAATAGCATATGCCTGTGTGCTATGTAAAAAAAACAAACATTCACACATACATGCATACACACACACTTACATTTGCGTGTATGTAGATAGTGTTACAGGCTGACATCTTATTGTAAAAGTTTATATACGCAAGCATAAACACAAACATATTGAAATAAAATATTTAAACATTGTTTAAAGGGATGCAATGTCAGTAGCTTAAATGAATGCAAACATGTTTGTTATTGTGAATATTACTTGCATCTGAAATACTGACAATCTTTGATTGGAATAGGGTTGAATTAAATGCCTACAGAACCTAACGTTGCTTATTGATTCACAAACTCGTTATTAATCTGCCGTGGATGATGCAAATGGTGGGACGTTGTTGGTGTTCTTTGCAAAAAAAATTCAAGACGATTTTTACTGCAAGCAGTTTACATTTTAAATATGGAAAGGAGCATTCAAATGACTTGGTTTGTTAAAACGATACAATGAATAACCGAATCTATCTGATCTCCTTTCTATTTACACCACTTATATCCCATTGAAGTTTCTGTAGTCTAGTAGGAAATGTGTTGGCTTTTTAGACGTGAGGCCACGGTTGAAATCCCAGGTCAGACATCTTAAACAAAACGAAATATGAAGAAAATATTTCTTCGGCGTCTGCCTGTCAGCGGATTTTTGGCAAAAACTCCGAGAATAAATAAAATTGCCATGAAAACTTTCTCAAATCTATCGTTCCGCGTCAATGTTAAACAGTAGGTCCCGCCGCACATGGATAAAATTGACACACATGCCACTGGTGGTATGAAAAGCTATGTTGTAATCCTGACTAAGAGGTTGAGTTCCGAGTATTCTTGAGAGAAATTTCGTTTCATTTCATTCAAACGTAACACTTATATGGATTCTGTGACACAGGGATATCGTAGAAAATTGCGTTATCAACGAGCTTACCAGAGTCGGTGCGGTGCGCGCACTCTTCGACATGTTATAGGGCATAGGTATTCCAATTACCTCTGTTTGTTTAGATGTTGTCATCAACTCGTTTTACGTGGAAGCTCAATTTCGTTGGCGGCAGGAGGATACGTACAATATTGCTAGACTCCACAGAAAACGTATGGACAAGTCACATGGCCATCCAGTGCAAAATGGCGATTCTTACGGACCTCTGTTCTTTCCGTAGGCATGTCGAAAGTCAAATAACTTTTAGAGAAGTTGCGGCTCTGAGGAGGAGGAGGAAGAGACTATCTTTCTCTATCTCAGTGCACTTTTCTTGTTGTAAACAGATGAAGGTTTTAACCTCTCATTTTCTGACGTCTTTGACTGAGGTGTCTACCGTAAAGTATACTTCAATAGTAAGATTTCTTTTGGACTCGTAATGATTTCCTCTGTTGTCGGCGTAGTCTAGTGGGTAGGGTGTTGGCTTATTAGACAAAAGGCCACGGTTCAAACCCTCGGTCAGATATCAAAAACGAAATATGAAAAAAATATTTCTTCGGCGACTTCCTCTTAGCAAATCTCTGGCAAAAACTCTGAGAATAAATAAAATTGCCATGCAAAGTTTCTCAAAAATCTGTCGTTCGGAGTCAACTCCTGCCACTCATGTATAAAATGAACATCCATATAATGGATGATATAAAAAGCTAGGTTGTAATCCTCACTAGCCAGAGTCGGTATGATGCTCGTAATCTCCAACAAGTTTTAGGGCATAAGTATTCCGATTGCCTTAGTTGATTTAGATATTGTCGTCCACTCGTTTTACGGGGAAACTCAATTTCGTTGGCGGCAAGAGGATACGTACAATATTGCTAGACTCTACTGGACACGTATGGATAAAAAAGGCTCACCTCACTTAGGGCTAAAGTCGCATGACCATCCATCGGCAAATGGCGATTCTTACGGGTTATTATTATTTTAGTAGGCACGCCGAAAGGCAAATGATTTCTAGAGGAGATGTGGGGTTAGGAGGAGGAAGAGGAAATGGCTATCTTTCAGTATGTCAGTGTGCAGCCCTTGCGCTGATCTCTTCCCTAGTTTTGGCAGAACTTAGCCAGTACAGAGACGGCGTTCATCTGTGGCGTCACAACGGGTCACTATGCGGGCTCCAGTAAGCTTTTGATATCAGACCTAACACTCCGTCCTAACTATGTCAGTGCACTGTTCTTATTGTAAACAGACCCTCGTTTTTCTAACATCTTTGACCGTGCTCTCTAATATAAAGATAGCTTTAATAGCAAGATTTATTTTGGACTCGTAATACTTGCCTCAAGGAAATATTTGATCCCTGGATACAATTGATTATGATATCGCAATGAGCCTAAATGCTAGCCTCAGTGGGAGCTATTTCTTTAAGGAGAGACATCCAGTTTAGCTGAGCTAACCTATTCTAAAGGGTTGTAACGGCCAATTAAGTAAACTTTAAAATACGCCATGATTTCCCTTGATTGGGTTTAATGTCTGATGCTGCTTCAAACAATATTCTATCAAGCATTCAAATTTAATGGCAATTATTCATTACGAGTAACAAATTTCTTAAAAGAGTCCTTAATTCTTGCCTGTTTTATTTCTACATCGATTTACATACTGGCGCCATACTATATGTCAGTGTTAGTGTTGGTGTGACACAAGTGTGTGTTAGTGTATGTTAAAAATTTTAACACTACCAATATACGTATATAGACATGAAACTGAACAACAACAACAACAACAACAACAACAATATGCCATTTTACGCTATTTACTCTCCCTTTCTCTTGCCATTGGTCTCTCGGTCTCGGTCTCTTGTTTAAGCTTTTCATTTCATTGTATTTCATTTTCTTGTGCTTTTCCTCTTTTTATTATATTTATTCCAGCATTTATTTTCATTTTCTTATTATTTTTCGTTTCTTTCTTTCTTTCACTTTGTCTTTCTTCTCGTTTATGTTTTATAGACAGAAATAATGTGAAAAAAGGGAAAGAGGAGGAAGAAGCGCGTGAGAGAGAGAGAGAGAGAGAAAATTGTCGAATAATTTTTCTCTTCGTTGCATAAATTTTAATTAAATGTCACTCATACGACTCGCACGACACATATGAATACAAAAACGAAACGATGAAGTAATGCATCGCAGAGGTGTCACATGTTTGCTGGCAAAAAGGGGGGGGGGCAAGAAATAATTACACTTTGATCTGCCGTAGATTTAAATTTGTGGCCTTATTCCCTAAAATTTAATGTAAACCCCAGATTCCCTTTTAGAGATCTTCAGTTACTTTCAAGGATAAAATCCCCTTTCGGGCCCTCCTTTTAATAAACGGCGTTTACCCGCATAATAAATCTTTGTTTGAGTATATGAACGAGGGTGTATGTTTGTAAATCAACAGAGATTCATTGAATATTGTTCTGATTTCAACGCTTTTTTATAGAAAAAGGATACAAAAGGATAAAAAAAACAACAAAATTTTATAAATTGTTGACAATCCGTTTTCTTCTTTTTCTTCGCATATCTTTTTTGGTCCAAACAAAAGAGCGCCATGAAAATGAAAAAGAAAATAAAAAAAACCCAAAATGAAATAAAAGTAACAGTAACAATAACCAACAACAACAACAACAATATAGAAAGTTTAAAAAATGTCCTTTTTGTATATCCTTGTTTGTCTCTTCTTTTTTCATTTTTTTCTTCATCTCAAGCTCTTTGTAGTTTGCAACGCCAAACGTATTCAGTAACACATTATCAGGCCAAAACACTTTCGGTTAATGCTGTACACACATACATACATTTACCACCACAAGCTCATATTATAGGGTAAACCATTTAAAGTTGTGCTATTGATTTTATAAGATTTTAAAAAGAAAACAATTTGTATCGCAGTTGGAGCATGTTACTTAAAATATTTGGCATTCCAGGTTCAAAACCCCAGAAGACAAGCATCACGATTTTTTAAGAAATAAAGAGGCTTCATATCCCATTGTGAAACGACTCCCAGTCTCTTCGAGTATTTGTTAACAAATGCCTACGTAGGATCTTCCGTGTTTACTGGCCTTCTATAATATCCAATGCCCAACCCTGGTAAGATACAAACCAGCAACCAATTGAGAGGGAAAATAAGGACACGCAAGTGAGGATGGCTTGGGCAAACTCTTCGAAAGCCATTAGATGACATTAGATGACAAATAAAGCCATAGACTGGAACCCTCAGCGAAGCAGGCACATCGGACGACCATCACATATCTGGAAACGCCAAATCACAACCGAACTGTCCAAACTACGTCTACAGTAGAACGAAGTCAAACATCGCGCTGACGATCGAGCTCATTGGAATCAACTTGTGGCGGCCCTATACTCTCTAGAGGAGTAAAAGGAACATATATACCCCAGGGTATAAAGGGTGTAGTAGGTGTCTGCAGCTTCTGCCGAAATTATTAGCAAAATGTCCAAAACCAATGCGTCTCGCATGCGTATCCATTATGCAATGCCCCATAATAACCTTTACAACCATACTGAGCGTACTCCTCTAGATTTTAAGCAGACTTATCATATGCCCCTTGTTTAGCATTGGCCAGATTTTCCTTACCGATTTACTAGGGTCTGAGGCTGCCCATGTATCGTTGACAAAATCGACACCCGCATTGTTAATTAAGGTTTTCAAAGGAATTCCCAAAGTCGAGAATTCATCGAAGAGTTCGATGGATGTGCCGCATCTGGTCAGTTCATCTGCTCTGCAGTTACCCGGAAAGGCACTGTGTTCTGATACCTATATGATATGAACATCATATCGTTTTGCTTCCTAATTGAGATATCTGCGACAGCTGTACACCGTCTTAGAGTTCATCAGGTAGAAATGCAATGCTTTAAAAGCCGTCTGGCTATCAAAAAGTATGGTAGTGTGCTGCTTAGGGCTGTTTTCGCCCTTAATAATTCTTGCCGCAGGCTGTATGGTCTACACCTTCCCCTTAAAGACTCTACAATGTTCCAATAGTCTTGTGGACTTGGTTATTCCAATCGATTTCCAAAAAAGTTCACTTCCATTCAGTCCTTTACGAGGTTGACCGCACTAGTTTTCAAGACTTCATTGTTCAGAATTGTTATTCTGGTGTCAGTGTCATGTGGTCACAGCTATCGCCAGTCCCAACTTCTTTCAGGCAAGGGTCACCAATATTCTATTTGTGTCACTGTACAGTCGCCTAAAGACGTCTACTAATTTTTGCTGTTCTTACAATTAAGATCATGGGGAAAGAGGCATAAAATTATCTTTAGGGCCGACGTAGGGGCAATCTGCAGAGCAGAACCACAACCGCAGTATCAGGTTGAAATTTATTGTCCTATTGAGGTACTCCTACCAAACAAGACATCCGCAGATCAAAAGATCTACTGATGTGTAGATCCAGTGAGTCAGGCCTATCCTGACCCAGGGATATTTAAATTATCATCAGTGCCGAGGTAGAGGCAGTGAGCACCACCGCAGGCAAAACTTTTGAAAAGTCGTATTAGATTTTAATTTATTGTGCTATTGAGAGATTCCCAACAAACATCCATGGGCCAAGATAGGTCTGTCTAGTACCAGTGAATCATCCTAGGACTCCTTTTATTCCCCAACACTATTTTGCATTATTAAAGGTGAAATAAAAAATAAAAAAAAAACTTTTTAAAGAGAATTTTATTCAAGTTTGATATCATCTGACTAAACAGAAATGTATTCCAGAACTTGCCAAATTACTTAAACATTTCCAAGCTTTATTGCGGAACTTTATGGTACACAAAAAACTGTATTTTTCTCAAGAAATATCACATCCTTTATGGTTTTACCCTTTATGTTGTATCACAATATACAAAAATATCTTTTTTCAAGACCAACGGACTTGGACTTCATGCATGCATGTGTGCTTTATATTTGGAAAAAAAAAGTGCCAGATTGAAAAAAATTAAGAAACATTAGTGGCATGTGTTATGTGTAGTGGTGATGGTGAGGGTTGGGGGGATGGCGGTGGTACAAACAAACTTTAGCAGAGAGTTTATTGAAAATTGCTCACAAAATAAACTCACAGACATGTTAACATTTACTTTTGATTATTCTTTTCACATACAGAGGCGTAGCAGAAAAGGGGGTTTGAAATCTAATTGTTCATGTATGATCCAAAAGTGAAACTAGTATACGATTTGAAATATAGAATAACCTCTCCCGAAATATAGACCTCCTCTTTTCCCCCTTCTTTAACACCCCGCTACTGCATGCTATGAAAAATCTTTCAATTATGAAAATTTTTTAAAAAAAAAGGGGTTTTCAACAACAAAAATTGACTGACCACAGCTGCTTAGGAAAACATTTTTAATTTTAAAACTCAAAACACTTGTAATTATGAAAGAAAACTTTTTCTATTAAGCATGGTATTGACATCAGTGATCTCATAATACATAAAAGAAGAAATTAATTTAAATAGGGTTCAATCCCCCCTTACCCCCTATTTGCAACACATAGAATAATGTGTACGACATAGTCATTTCACAACTTGATCTGTTAGGATAAGTAGGCTAAAAAGTACATTTACATAGTACCATAAGAAAATTTGAAGGAGTATGGTCTAGTGGGTCTAGAATGAGGGTTGTGAGTTCAACTCCTAACAAATGATTTTCGTAACTTCGCACATAATACATAAAAATGATTTGCAATTGTATTGTAAAGAATAAACCAAATTAAAGTGCGAAATTGTTTGAAATTTTAGCCCTTTATTGGTTAATATTGTCAGTCCCAAGCTTCTGGCACTCAAGTCTTGTTGTTCAAAACCTAGACCACAATCAGTGAATTTCAGATTTCTTCAAGTAATTGCTTTCTGTATTGGTCGAGTATTGTTTTTCTTAATAATGGTCTGTCTCTACCTTTCAACTGAATCTACTCTTTGGCAGACGACAGTAATATTCGTTAGACAGTAAGACCCGTAGACCGAGATTGAGGCGAAAACGCTTAAAGCGAATGACTTATTCCCATCCGATGTACAGACAATCATGGAATAGGTTCAAAGACCCAACGTTGTTTATTGATTCGTAAGTGGGCCATTCATATGTCATCGGTATCAGTGGTTGGGTGGCGAAAATTTTAGGAGATCGGAAGGTCTTGACGTTCTTCGAATAAAAAATCAGTGCAAGGTTCACCGCAACCAACATATTTTTCAAGTATCGAGAACAGCATTCAACTGCTTAGGTTCCATAGCATCTCTCCACTTTATACCACTTATATCCGACCTAAAATGGAGTGTAACTGCCATATACTTGAGGTGTTTTGTGTCCGATGTCTTGTGAGGCTACTCAAATGATTCATTAAAGAGCGTATAGCCTCAAAATTTGTTGATTGATTGGAACATTGTCGCAATATAACTTGCGCTTTACTGTTCTATAGCTACTGCAACGTATACCACTCTAGTGAAATTAAGAGACTTGTTTCCGAAAATCACACATTCCTACGTAACACTTCCGTTTCTTGAAGAACACATTCGCTTATGGTCGAATGGCCAATGGTTTGTATAATGCCTTGCAGGTTCGTCAGACGCTCTATTCATACGTGGAATGATCTGTCTGCAGATGCTTTTCCTGTTCCTTGCAACCAATAGGGATTCATATCTAATGTCCATAAGCACTGCTCCCTCTTCTCTCTCTAACACAACCTAGTTTTACAAAAGATGCTAACAATTACAAGGGGCACCATCTGGAATATAAGACAGTTGAAGCAAAACCTTCCAAACATTATTTTCTGTCAACATTTATGGCCATTATTACAACCTGCCGTCAACTAAAGGGAGGATTTTAACAGGCAGATAAATTGGTTTATAAGTAGACAATAAGATAGAAGTGAACGTTAAGCTAAAGGAAGGATCATCCTGCTGGCAACTTTTAAAGTTAAGTTTATGTTTTAACTTGCCATATTATATATTATTTGCAATATGGCAACTTCAAATATAAACAAAATGGGCAGTGTTATCGAGCAGTGTTAATTAATTGAGCAGTGTTATCGACATTGCTACGGCACTACCATATTTTTGAAAAAGTTAACTTTATTTTGGCTGTAGGTTGTAAGTTAAAGGTGACGTTAAAGTTCACTTTAGCTAAAGTCACCTTTAACTAACAACCTACAGCCAAAATAAAGTTAAAGTTAAAGTTAAAGGTGACTTTAAAGTTCACTTTAGCTAAAGTCACCTTTAACTAAACCCAACTTTAACGGGAAGTTGTAAAAATGACTCTTAATGGAACGTTGTCATGATAGACTAACACGACTAAAGTTTGAACCACTCGAACTCCCCGTTGAGCATTTGGTTTAATAATAAGCAATTTTTAAAGAGTAGCATTCCTTTAATGTATTTGAAAAGGTTTACTTGGCAATTTTATTTCCTATTAGCGATTTTTTTTTCTTTTTTTTTGCCAGAAGACTGTTGAAAGGAAGTAGCTGACAGAAATATTTTTTTTTTTCATATATTTGATCCACAGACTCTCTTCTAATATGTCAAAATAAACCTTGCTAGACTAGACATATTACCTAAGGCGACTTTGTTGGTATTGACTTACGGCTTTAGCCAGTTGAATAGACTACACATATACAATTTCTTACTGAAGTTTTTCATTTTTAATGTCTTTCCGCTTCAGATAACTTTTTTTATATTTTTGAATCACGGGTTCTTGTGTAGTAGGGTAACGCACACTCTATTAGACTAGACAAACTACTTAAGGGGACTTTGTTGGCATAGATTTACAGCTTTGGCCAATCGAATGGACTACAGATACACAATTTCTTGCTAAAGGCTTTCATTTTTAATGTCTCTCCGCTTCAGATAACATTTTTTTATATTTTTGAACTATGGGCTCTCGTCTCGTAGGCCAACAGACACCGTACTAGACTAGACATACTATTTAAGGCGAGTTTTTTGGCATAGATTTACAGCTTTGGCCAGTCGAATGGACTACACACATACAATTTCTTGCTGAAGGTTTTCATTTTTAATGTCCCACGACCTCAGATAGTTTGGTCATCACAATTTCCTTGCCTTGGATGAATTCTACTGCTTGTAGATGTTTTAAAATTGCAGTTTGAATGGTTCTCAAGGAGTTAATAAAATCTTCTTCAATTCAACTACAATCTTCAATGATTAATGCCTTCAATCCATCATCTTCAGCCCAGACGTTTGGGTCAGCATTACCACTCTCCAACCTGATAAACCAATTCTCACGCATTGAACTTGTTGTAAGGTATTCAGTATATATTGTGTATAGTCAACCCAGGTTGCAGCAGAGCATACAGTAAAGACTCGTTGGAAAAAGACCGTGTATTTTTATGAAGCTCAAGTGACATTCTGAATATGGTATGCGAGAATGTCTTTCAATTCTCTTTCTCTTGTGCTTAAAAGGTTTGGTATGTAGTTTGATTAGGTAATTAGTATGTTAACCTATGGCGTGACAACGGGCCACTATTCGTGCTCAAGTGAGCTTTTGGTATCAAGGCTAACACTCCAACCTACCGTCCTACCTAGCACAAGACTAACTAATGGACGAATATTTTTGAAAAGGGTCCATTAGGGTATGGCTAAATGATGGCCAAATATAACTGTAAGTTATTATTTAATGTGTTCAAATTCTTATTTGAAATGTAACGGAAATTCAAATATTTTTTAATTTAATTTTTCTATTTCCAATTCTATAAAGAATCAACTTGTTTTTAATGGAATTTTATTTTTTATTTCTCTTTTTTATGCTTTTTTCCTTAACAATCTCTATGGCTTTCGACACATTTTTCCCCATCACCTACTAATCTTGTACATTTTGTTCTATTTTCTTATACTAATTCTGTCATTTAATTGCTTTAAACTATTTACGCTTATGCCTAAAATCCAAACTAAAATTTCCAAAAAAACAAAAACAAAAAAATTCCTTTTTTTTACACAACAAAAGCAAACAGACTTCTCCTAACCCTATACAGCCAACTAACCAAATAACCCAAAATTCCTACTTTTACCAGCCGCATACAGACAATATTATGGCAGCAGGCCATAAAGACGAAGCAAGTACTGCTGCTGCTGCACCAACAACAATTTTAAAAACTTCAGCAAAACCAATACATCCGCGAACAAAGAGAAGACCTTCGGTTACTTTTAAACTGCCCATAGACAATAATGATGATGATGATGATAATGATGGAGAAGAAGAACCAGGCTCGGCCGCATCACCAACATTAACAACAAACGATAGCCCAACGGCCATAGTGCCTACAACAACAGAGGCATTAAACAAAAAGCAAAAGGAACAGCTTGCTACACTGGCACCTTGTGATAATCATAATGAAGGTGACAACAACAGTTCAACAATAGTGCCAATAGATGGCGAAATTAAAGCATTGCACATGGTTAATGATGACAAAACACAAGCTGCTAAAGCCGCAATACAAGCAGAAGTAGCAGGAACACAACCCGAAGCAATGAATTCAATTGTATTGGAAATTGCCGATGTTGCGGTGAAACCTTTTGTGGCCAAAAAAACTGGTGCTCAAGCACCACCCGTTGCCCCAGCCTTTATTGATGAGACACATCGTCAATTTTCAAATCCAATTAGTTATTTAGGTGGGCCCATGTTAAAAACACGCAATAGACACAGTATTTCATCAATATTATCGTTGGATTAACAACAACAACAACAACAAAAAAAACCAATTTTTAAAATATGGAAAGAACAATCAAACTAAAGATGTCTAGCTAGTCTCAAATAAATTTAGAACTTAAGGAGTCACAAAAAAAAAAAACCAAATACCTACAAGCATGTACTTAGTTTTCGATTTTAGTTTTTAGTTTAGACGAAAATGAATTGAAAATTAAATGAAATTTAATTCAATTTAATTAAAATAAAGAAGAAGAAGAAATTTATGAAATTAAAATCAAATACAATCCCTCGTTGATTTAAAATGTTTCCACGGTAAGTATGTCACTCCAAATATCAAATTCAAGTCCTTAGGACCCGTAAATTAACGAAAATCAGAAATAAATCAAGTTTATGGTCGCCATTTTATTTTACGATATGAAGCGCTGCATGACTGGCTTTAGAGAAAACTTGATTGAACATTGTAAGCCTTTAGTCAGGATGACAACCAAACTTCTCTACAACTCATGTTGTGAGTTTTATTCGTGAGTGGAGAGGCCTACAGTTTAATGATGACTCCGAATGACATCATTTTCATTTTTTGAGAACATTTTCAGGGCAATTTTATTTACTCCCAGAGCGCAGAGTAATTTGCAGAAGGAAATATTTTTTTTCTCAAATTTCATTCCCTTCGAAATGTCTCAGCTGGACTTTGAACCTCGGATTGGAATTATAGTAGCTATGGTCATGACAAAATCTTATATACCCTTTATAGATACATACATACATACATGCATAATTGGCCATTACAACCCTTCAGTTCAGGATTACGGCCTAGCTTCTCACAACACTTATGTTGTGTGTGTTAATTTTTATACATGAGTGGTGGGACCTACAGTTTAAATTAACACTACATTACAACCTTCTCAGGATTACAGCCTAGCTTCTCACACCACTTATGTTGTGTGTATTAATTTTTGTACATGAGTTGTGGGACCTACAGTTTAAAGTCGACACCGAACGACAGATTTTTGAGAAACTTTTCATGGCAATTTTATTTACTCTCAGAGTTTTTACCAGAAATCTGCTGAGAGGAAGTCGCCGAAGAAATATTTTTTTTTATTTCGTTGTTGATGCCTGACCGGTTATTTGAACCATGGCCTTTCATCTAATAAGCCAACACACTACCTACTAGACTTCGGCGACTACCCTTGATAGATACCTACAGATTACACGATATCATGTACTCGGTTTCGATTCTGGTATTGCAATAAAGGTAGTGCATTGCTACTTTTATGCCAATGGTTTACACCTTCCAGAGAATGCCAGCTAAGTATTCAATGATGGATTCAGATCACGCTACAAATACGCATGTGAAATATTTTCAGAGCAATAAAATCTTCAATAGTCCCTCGAACTAGCCAATTACTGTAGTACTATTGAGGCGGAATAATTTCTATGTGCCTCTACAAGATATTGCGAAACATTCGACGTTTACCCTTTATGGGTTCGTAGATTCGTGAACATTGAAGATAATAACAAAGCCGACGCATTTGAAAAAGGCTGATACAACAGAAAACTCAGATGATTACATACGTGAGGTTGGCATTATTCTGCATGGGGGCAAACGCTTGGTCTCACGCAAATAACGAGCCCACTTACAGAGAGACCATATAAATCTGGCCCATCCATTCCAATGGATGTGTGCAAAATAAAATTCGCGTTTAACCCCGTAGTAGCCATTACAGAACACTGACTTCTAGGTACAAGCGCCCGGACACTGGGAATACATCTCTACGACTTCTACAGAGGCTATATTGACAGGAGCAGAGGAGACCACAGAACATCTCTGTCATTGTGTGGCACTTTTGAGACTAAAGATGCTTGTGCAACCATAATTGGTTTATTTCATGTCATAGCTTATCCTTCATATGCTCAAGAATCTAATATTTTAAGTAAAATAGGATACCAGAAATAACTAGCCTCAGAGGAATGAACTGGAAGTAGCTAATATATTCGATATCCTCTTCTTACAGAGAGCACACAAGTCTTGATGACTTAAGTGTCAATGGTTTGTCTCCTCTCTTTCAATCTACCTACCTTACCAATATGCCATCTTCTACTGTCTTTTATTTTCACAAATAAATTATGGTTGTGTTCATAACTAAATGGTTCTTAAATTGGATATAATTTAACAAAGACTATTGATGTCAACAATACGGCGAATTTAGAACTGAAATCATAGAAAACTACCAAAACAATTAAGTTGTTTTACAACAGAATTGCCATGTTTGTTATAAAATTTCAATTTGAAGAAATTCCACCTTGGAATAGATTTTTGGGCAAACTTTGATAAAATTCGTAGTTAATCTTATCAGTGGAAGTCTATCTAGCCCGATAGTTCTAGCAGAAGCAAAGTCTATTGGTCAACAAAAACAGGTTCTACTCAGAAAGTTCTCCTTGGTTGTATATCTTCCTTTCTTAATTCGGCATTTAGTCAGAACTACCATCTATATTATCACACCACCTATGTGATACATTTGTGTTCATTTTAACCATGAGTGGCGGGGCCTATAGTTTAACATCGACACCGAACGTTAGGTTTAAAAAACGTTGCATAACAATTTTACTTAACTTCGGAGTTGTTGAAGGAATACTGTTGGAAGTCTTCGATGAAATATTTTATTCGTATTGTTTGAGATGTCTGAGCTGGGGTTTAAAACACGGATTCGTGTCTAATAAGTATACACACTACACACACATTCTGGTAACTTCATTTACAACATCGACAACTACTTGAAACCATCTAGGAAAAGAAGTAAAATTCATCTAGATAAAGGAATAAAATTTTCTCCTTTACATCAGCAACAATACAGAGGGCAATCTACTAAATTTTGTCAATTATTTCAGTCTGTGCTGGACTGAGACATGATTTTATGGAATAAGCTTTGGACAGACAAAAAACTTTACTTCGAAATTAAACTGAATTGGTTAATACAGCCAGCCACAGCAGTCAGTACGGTAGCTGTAGGAAAAAATGTCAAGACCTATGTATTTAAAGAAAGCAAACTCAGGTTATTTGTTTGTAATTTTAATTAAAATTTTTACTTTTTTTTGTTAATTATTTTCTATTGGTATATTCACACATAGTAGACATAAATAGTATGTATGTATATATGTATTTAATTTGTATTTAGAAATCTATTTTTCTTTTTTTGTTTTTGTTTTATTTTATGAAAATAAATTAAGAACATATATTATGTATGTATGTATGTATGTATGTATGTCTGTATCGTAACGTATGGTATTTGTTTTGTATTGTATTGTTTATTATTAATTTGTATACCTATTTATATCATTTTATACTTTCACTTAAGTTATATACCATTTAAGGAGGGGGGAAACATTACAAGACTTCGATTGTTTCCAGAAGTTGACAAAAATTATTTTTTTTTTTTGTTTACAAATATTCTCGTGTTTTTGTTTTTCTTTTAGTTTTAATAAAATAACTAAAAATATATGCTAAAAATTGATTCAAAGGGAAATATAAAAATTGTTTTGTTTTGTGTTTTTCTTTTTTTGTTTGTTCTTGTGATTGCAAATACAATAAAAAAAATTCCTTATTTATATATTACACATCTTAACTTAAACAGTATTGAAGAGTTCATTTGTTTCTTTCCTGCTTTCGAGTAAAAAGGAGAAAGTTACATGCTGGATATTTTTTCGAATTTAAAAAATACTTTTCAAAGTATTGCATGATAAAAGTGATGTTGGATGTAAGCCTGCTGTAACATTTTCAATAATTACGCAGCATATAATTGTAATAGAAGTGCTTAATGCTAAAGGTGAGTTTAAAAAAAAAAAAACAAAGCAGAAGTATTGAAACAACAAACTTCTGAGGTAATGTTTAAAATACTTGTAAAGCAATGGAATAACTACATAGTGTTTTTTGTTTCTTCTTTTTTGAAAAAAAAAATAATAAAGGAAGGAAAAAACTACAAAACAAAAAAGCAAAAGAAAATTCTAAATTTTAAGGAGTGATTAAAATAAACGCTATGTTAAGTTAGGTTTAAATTTCGATGTACGTTTTATTGGTTTCTATAACCAATTACGGCCACCACGTCATATGTTGTTCTCTTTTTTGGCATCTTCACTTTTAGCAGGTTCTTCACTTTCTGTTGTATCCACTACAACAAAATAAAATGCAAAAGTAAGAAAGGAATTTTTTAATTTGTAAGCATGTTACTTACTTTTCTCTTTATCATCTTGAGCTTCAGAATTTTCGGCCGCTTTATTGTCTTTCTCTAAACGTGGACGTTTTCTTTGGCCTTTATAGGAACGATTGTCACGTCTACCACCTTCGCCTTCATCTTCTGAATCGGAGAATTCATTATCCGGCACAATGCGTTTATCCTTGTCGGCCTGTGTAATGCGTTCATCTTTGTCGGCCTTATCTTCATCGTCTGATTCATCGTTGATAGCATCCTCAGGTATGGTTTGTATTTGAACACCGGGGGCATGTGGTAACATACGTAAGTTTTCAAAAAGTCTACAAAGAAAATATATTTGAATACAATCTGATGATGTATCTATACATATAAGGGGTAGTAAAAAGAATACCAATACTTTTCCAATACAATACAGCTTCAAACGAATTTCTTTTCACTACTCCCTCTAAATTAAAACCATTTAAATCACTTACCTATTTCGTATTTTCTCTAAATATTCTGTGGTATTCTGATTTGTCATGTTACTGGGACTGATGTGTAGTTTAAAATCGGGTCCGAAATATTCGAAATAATCATTATACGGCAGTTCATTAGCTATTTCAACACCTAACGCCACTGAAGTCTCATACGTCCAGCAACGTGAGACATTTCTTATGGTATA
The DNA here is from genome assembly GCA_005959815.1 of Sarcophaga bullata. Classification (NCBI taxonomy): domain Eukaryota; kingdom Metazoa; phylum Arthropoda; class Insecta; order Diptera; family Sarcophagidae; genus Sarcophaga; species Sarcophaga bullata. The sequence continues at coordinate 16,797 of QOCX01000378.1, read as the reverse complement.
ACCACCACCGCCAACCATTAAGAAAGGCAAATTATATTTCTTAACAAATTCCACACAACGACCATGACCCTTAACCGTTAAGTTAAAGCAACCCAAACGATCACCCGTTAAAGAATCAGCACCACATTGCAGCACAACGGCGGCTGGTTGAAAGGTTTCCATAACCTTTGATATGATGGGTTCAAATATTGATTCGTAGGCCTCATCATCCATGCCATCACGTAAAGGTATATTCACTGCATAATATTTACCTTTGCCAGCACCAATATCTCTTAAATCGCCTGTACCAGGGAAATATTCACCATACTTGTGAAAACTAACAGTCATTACACGATCTGTGGTATAGAATGCTTCCTCAACACCATCACCATGATGGACATCAATGTCAATGTACAAGACACGCTGATGATATTTCAACAATTCCAATATGCCCAAAACAATATCGTTAACATAACAAAAGCCAGAGGCTTCGGATTTTTTGGCATGATGCAAACCACCACCCCAGTTTATACAAATCTCTGAGGCCTGTTTGTTAAGTTTAACTGCAGCCGCTACTGAACCGCCCGCAGAAAGCTGACAAAACTCGTAGAGACCATCAAAGACGGGACAATCCTCGCCGACGTTGAATCTTTGCATTTGTTTGTTGTATTCAGTCATATTGTCGGGACGTATGGAACGTAGGAAGCGTACATATTCATCGGAATGAAATTTGGTCATTTCATCGGCAGTGGCTTTATGGGGACGCTGTAATAATGTTTAGTAAAGAAAAACAATAGAATTTAATGTTTAAAAGTAGATGAATATTGCTTAAGGGCCAATTACATGGCTAACTTATTCTTGTATTAGACTGCTGGAGAGTCTAATAAGCTACCTTCTTAACAAAAGAAATGTGAATATTGTGTAATACTTACATATATTTCCATTTTCCTGTAGAGACCATAATTAAGCAACAGATTATGGGTCATACGTATACGATGCGGTTTCATTGGATGGCCCTGGCCATAATAATAATTTCCAATATCACCTGAAAAGTAAGAAAAATTAAAGAAAAACGTTAAATATTTAATTACCAAAACATTTAAAGCACCTACTTTTATTTCAATTTAAAATTTTAAAGTTTTAAGAAATTTTCTTTAATTTTTTCCATTTTAAAGCGAGGCACCCTTTAGCGTCAAACCTAAAGATACAAACAAAAGCACTTTCATACAACCGTATTTTTACCAACGAAATACCCGAAGTAGACACACATGAACAAAATAACAAAGTAAACGAATAAATTTTTGGATACGTGCAGAAATACACTGATGGACGGGAAGGCAAAGAAAGACAACGAAAGCACACGTCTTAATACGGTTGTTAATAAAAAACACACAAAGTATGCTGTGCAACAAAAGCCGATGGTACAGTCATTGTAAATTGAGTAATTTTAGAGGAAAAAAATTTAACACGGCTAAACTTTAAATTTTTTTAATGTTTATATCGCTTTAACGCCACTTCACTTTTACATGAATGTAAACAAACTTTTTTTGTATAATGTTTTAAATTTTCATGGAAATTTGTTTAAATTTTCGAAGAATTGTGTTCAATAATAAATACTTACTGTCATAATAATAACAGACTCTCTTCTTACTGGCCGATTGCATTTTGTTTGTGTTGTTTTTCTTTTTTTAATTTGGTTTTTGTTTATTAGAAACTTTAGTTTTTTATTAACAATTTATTATTATTTATGATTTTATTTTAAGCAAAGAAAAATTCCACCCAATTTATGCACGTTCTCTCCAACTTTATTTTAAGCCTTAAAGAAAAGCGCGTCTTTACTGGGCGAATTCTATTTAGAAATATTTATATCTTTTCTCTTTCTCTTTATTATCCACCTTCGTAAGAATGGCGATGTTAAAATGGAAAGCAATTAATTATATACAAACCGAAGTTAGCTGCAGTTTATTCAAAGCGAATATTGATAACAGAGTTGTATTTATACAAAACAGCTCCAGTATTCAATAAGAAATTGAAATAATAATCGAAACCGTTTTGTTCTTCAAAGTTTAGAAGACAAAAAATATATCGACACTGTGTTAATTATGTCTACTTTTCTATGACATTCTTCCCCTTGCCCAAAAATTCATCGCAATTAATACATAAAGTGTATGAACTTTTAGGAGAGAAAAATGAATCAAGACGAGTACCAATTCGTATGCACTGTTTAGATTACTTTGTATGGACTTACACGCTTCAAGTGTGACTCAGCAAGTCTTGATTTTAGGCTCAAAAACAGGCCTGAAACTCAACCACACGGTAGAATTTGGCCTTGCTTTCTGCATATGAAACTAAAATTGCGGTGATTGGGAACAGCATCCATTACAGGATAATAATAACGATGTTCTTGTAATGGGACAGTATGCAACTGTCTCATTGCGAGTAACATAATTGCTTTATTGCAACAACAATATCTAAAACAAATTGTCTTAATAAAGGCATACAGACATAATTGGTCATTACAACCCTTTAGTCAGGATTACGACCTAGCTTTTCACACCAGTTATGCTGTGCATGTTAATTTTATACATGATGGGACCTACGGTTTTAAGTGGACTCCGATAATAAATTTTGATGTCAATTGCCCATCAATATCAATCGATTTAACACAGAGCGATTGTTTTTCTTTGTGGTTTTTGAAATCTCGGGCTTATACTAATAAACCGGAAGCAATTGCTGGACTTTCATTCGACATACAACACGTCAGCAAAATTAGCAAATTAAAAATTGTAATTGTCTGTCATCAGAGCCGTAAAGGTTTTAGCGGTTTTATTGCTCCTTATTTAATGCAATCTGATAGCCCTAAACTAAGTGTTTTGTTTAAGAATTAAAAAGAGCAGCTTTACAGTGACAACCTTTAATAGCTACATGAATTTCATTAAGTCTAAGCAGGCTTTCAATATATGTCAAGAAATTTACTTGCCTAAAATAATATGCAGTTTTAAAAATTTCTCTTGTACACCCTGTTAAATAATATCAGTTGTCGTGTTTTGATTTGGCGTTTATCTATTTTTGCAATGGGAAAGATAGAGAAAACAATAACCAAAAGGAAAATCAAACAATGTTTACTTTATTTCGCCGCTAATACGAGATGAAGAAGTAAAGAACAAAAGAAGATAAACATTAAACACAAAATGGCCGGTAGAAAAGAGAAGCGAATAACTATGCAGAGTTGCAATATTCAGTATTGAATGTCAAGTAAATACTGCTGTTATTTGTGTTTTCAAAGATAATATTAATTGAAAATCATTTTTTACCGTAAATAATAGGAAAAGCAAATCCATTTAAAATAAAAAACTTAAAAACAAAAACAGAGTTGCTTAATTTAAGCACTTAAAGTTTTGAAATGGGTGTGCATGCGTATGTGTAATTAGTGTAAAAACAGAGTTGTTTATTGTTGTAATATTTACGGCGATTTTGTTTCCTTGTTTCGTTCAGTCTGGTTGGTGCGGTTCGTGTGTGAAGAATTTTTTCCTGTGGTTCTTAAGCCAAAAGAAAACAAGACGGCAGGCAGTTTAATTAACAAATTGAAATTCTTTATCTATATATGCTCAGATGCAAAACGGATTACAGAAAATTCTATGTGGAAAATTCTAACTGTTAATTAAAAAAAAAAATAATTGAAAAACAAAACAGTGTTTCAGAGTGCTTCAAATTGAATAAAATAAATCTTTTTTCAAAGTTCGCTGTCAATGTGAATGTGTGTGCGGTTTAAATAAATGTATGTAAAAAAGTAAGTGTTAAAGAATGGCTTAAAAAAGAGAGTAAAAAGCGAAATGAAAAAAAAAAAATAGTTATTAATTAAAATGAATAAGTAAATAAATAAAGCAAGCAAGTCAATAAAACATGTGAAATTGCATAAAATTAAAACGAAATTCTATTCTATTATTCTATTAATTAAAATAATAACAACCAAAAACAGTTGTAATTAAATTTAAAAAAGAAGAAAAAATGTGTTTAAGAAAATATGCGTAAAATAGAAAAAACTAGTGTTAATTTTTATTACAACAAATAAAATATATAAAAAGTAAACTTAACGTCTATGCTGCCATTAACCGTGTACATTTTTATGTGCTTAATGTGTGTGTTTATGTGTGTGTGGGAAGTTGAAGACTTGTCTTGTCTTAAATTTGTTTAATAAACAAACAAACAAACCCATTAATTTAAATTAAAATGTCTTGTTTAATAATTTTGCAACCGTGTCTGCTATGTTGTACCTATTCGTGTTATTTGTTTTTGTAAATTAATTTCTAGAGTCTATTAATCCTTAGTCTATGCCTTATCCTATTTTTCCAGTCCGGTTCCCAGTATATTTTTCCTTGTTTTCTTTGTTTTATTAAGTTTTCTTTTCATATATATTTTCTACGGCTGAATGTTGCTGCTGTTGTTGTTGTTGTTGTTGGTTTTTATGTATTTAGTTTGTCTGTTAAGCTAACTGCAATGTGTTATTGTTGTGTTGTGTTTATTCCCGTTTCTCTCTTCTCAATTCAATGTTTGTTTTTTCTACAAAAAAGTGTTGCCATTTCACTATCCAAAAGGATTTCAATACCTAAAGTGCTTATAAACGCGTTAATTAATTTTTGTGTTTTAATATTGAAATTGTTTTTAATTTTATTGCCTTAAAATTTATTTCTCTCGAACTAGAAAAAAATTGTGTGTGAATTTTATTTTTCTCTTCATAAACAATTCGATTTTAAGGCATTTTATTTGGATTACCAAATTGTAAGTTTAAAATAGGATTTTTTGGCCCTAAGCAGCATATAAAGTATCTTGTATCCAGTTTCACTGACGCTGATTTAAGCGAAAAGAATACTTTAAAAAGGCACAGTTTTAATTATAAAAACTTATTTTTCAACCGCCGTGTATTTTGGTCAGAACGCGTTTATAAAAGCTACTTTCGGATTTCTGTTACAAAATGAATGAATTTGCTTTGATTACAGTTTATTAATCAAAATAATCAATGTTTCTATCACACTTTCGTATTTTTCTGTAAAAATAATAAGGAGTTGTTCTGAATTAAATTTTAATTCTCGATAAATTTAGTTCATTGGACAGAAAACATACTTAGAAAATGATAAATTTGTTTGTTTTTTCAAAGATATGTAATATAATTGAGTCAATTATTTACAAATCATTGGATCAGTTCTGTTTCTTCAACTTCTTAATACATTAGTTTCAGTTCAAAGCCGCAATTTTAAAACTTTCAAGCCTTTTAAATTGCACTTTTACTTTCCTATGTCGCGTTCTTTTGATGAAAATAAGAGAATCTTTAAATCGAACTTTGGTGATATTTTCAGAATTCTTTTCCCCTTCACTATGTTCAACGATAAAGTCATGCAAATGATCAAATGCTAAAGGGTAAATGATAACAATCTAAGAAAAGCTAAGTTTGTAAGAAACTAAGGGAGCAAACATTTTTCCAATACTGACGTATAAAAAATTTCATAGGATTTAAAGATTTTATCGCGAATTAAAAGTCAATTTTTTTATTTCCATCCTGTACAAGTAAGCAAGAAAATCGAGAAATAGTAGAGGAATTTTAGGACACAATTTATTTGTGATAAAAGAAAATGACCAGAAAGTCTGAATTAAATTTTATGAATAAATTTCGCAAATAAAATTTGACATTTTTATTACTTATTTCGTTTCTTTTTTGTGCTCTAAAATAAACGCATCGATACTGTAATAATAAGGCTTTAAAATATTGTCTTAATTATTTTTAAATAAAAACAAAACTTGTCAAATTTCATTCGTTTTCGTCCGTACCTAAACAATAATATGTAACAATGGCAACACTTAACACAACATACAAATGTTTGTGTGTTTATGTTGAATTAGCAACATAGTTTTTTTTATAGTCTGTTATGATTTTTTCTTCTTCTTCTTCTTCTGCTTTTATAACCGAAGAGTTCATTCGGTAACATTACTGCTGTTGTTATTGTTGTGATCCTTTTTTTTATACTCTCCGTATATAAATTTCATTAACGATTTCTTGTAGGTGTAAGAGAGTAAGTGGGTGATTTCTGTGCATGTGTGTGTGTCGTCAACCATTGCCAACCACCACCACCAGCACTACAGTCGTTATCATTAATAAACAACAACAATATTTCTACTTACCGTTATTTGAGTATATGAAATTTATGTATTCCTTCACTGTTTACCGTTTTGTCTACTACACCTCGCCCACTTTAAAATTTCTCAATACTTTCTGAACACATGCACGCATACAGGCACACTTCAGTGTTTATAAATTGTTATATACACGGTCTCTTTTTCGTTCTCTCTTTCTCTCTCTTCGCTGGCTCTCTTTAGCTCCCATTAAATAAATTTGTATTAAGACATAAATAAACATTGGAACTTGGTTTAACAACCCCCAACCCGTGTGTTTATTATTCTTTGTTATTGTTTTTATTGTCTTTCTTTAATGAGTGCATATTTTTAATGTAAAAATAACTTTTAGTTCCATTTTTTTATTGTTTTTACCGGCAGTTTGTTGTAGTTTCTGTTGCTGTTTCTGTTTATTTTTTTCATGTTTTTTATGCTTTATCCTTTTTCTTGTTCTTCCTGTCATAATTTTTCTATCCTTTTTTTGTGCTAATAAGTCTTTGTTTTTGTATTTATTTTTTGTTTTTCATTATCATGTTTAAATTCTGATTTATGTTTGTATGTGTGTTCGTGTTATTATTGCAGTTAAATTTTGAAACAATTTTTTTTGAAAACCGAAAAACGAGGTGTCCATACTCTAGTATACGAAATGTACGAGAAACTACAACAATAAATTGATTATGTTTTTAAACGAATACAATACAACATAAACTATACATAAATTGGATTACAAAAATCAACAACAACAAAAATCAAACGACGAAAGACAGAGGTGAGTATTTAAAGAGTATTTTTTTATCGTTATTGAACTTAACCACCATGAGTATTTATGTCAATTACAGCAAAATATTTCAATTCTATTAATATTCACCTCTATTGACAGTAATAAGTAAGGTTATAGTTCTCCAGTGGAATTTTTTTTATTTCTTGGATTAATTCGATTACAAATTGCCTATGGCTGGCTCTGGCATACAATATCTCTGGTAATATTAATTCCACAAGGTTGCACTATATAGCTTGTTTGACAGATAATAACATCTACTTACTTTGTTGGAAGACATTATTATTCTTTGCAAAGTTGTATGTGTTAATTATTAATTAGGATCGATACCACCTCATTTATTTGACTTTACAGAAGAGTTACGAATGTGTTGTAGGCTGATGTAAAAAGTAAAATTAAGGAGACCGTTCTATAACCTTCTCAAAAATCTATCGTTCGGAGACGATTTTAAACTGTAGGTTCAGCCACCCATGTATAAAATTACCCCAAATAACATAAGTGGCGTAGGAATCTAGGTCGTAAACAACGTGATTGAAGGGTTGTAATGACCAATTATGTATGTATGTAAGTATGTCTGTTCAGTAAACTGACAACTAGGTTACTAAATGGTATCCTTGTATTCGATCTGATAGTTTTAATGTTAAAGAAGCATGCTGCTTTGGCCAACCTATGACAAAAAGTCGATCAAAGTATAAGAAAAATTAAGAAATAGCGGGTTTAAGCAGCGCTGCAGGGTGGATGTTATTGGCTTGCTAGGCATTTATCATAAAATAAACTAATAAGCTCGCTATTTAGGTGCCAAATGGAATTCTGGAAACAGAATTTCTATTTGTCATTCAATGCTGGCATCAGGCAAATCGATACATTTCTGAAGCCAACATTTACGGGCACGGTGGAAAGACATTCGCATACGACAAAGCAAGCTTCGCAAAGCTAGGATTACCATTAAGCATTGTAACGCTGTGTATCTTGTCGGATTAGAAGAGAACTGATGCTATTGATGCAGTGTATGTGGAATATAACGTCGTTCAAATATTTGCCACAGCTTTCTGTGTGGAGCGCATCTGAAATGTAAAATTTTATGTATGGGGTTAATTTGGGGAGTGGCATGGTTTGAAAACTTATGTGTATTGTAACATATGCTTGCTACTAAAAGAACCCGACAAGAAAATGTCTAGCGAAATCAAATCACACGTTCTCAGTTCACATTACTCCTGCGTGAGATGACCATGATCTCCAATCAGTTCTGCAAAATATCCAATGTTAGATGAGCTG
>QOCX01000377.1:134060-197628 GCA_005959815.1 Sarcophaga bullata | reverse complement strand
AATGGAATTACATCCGTAAGTTTGTATGTTGAAAAAAAGAATAGCAATGATCAAATGTAAGTGAAGTGTGGGTGTTAATGCAAGGCCTTGAATATCAAAAAATAAAAAAATAATAACAACAACAGCAACATAAAAGGTTCTAATAAAAAAATAAAATTTGAAAACTCCCTTGCTGGAGTACAATTGCATAATAATCGGTTTATAAGAAAAAGAAAAGAAAAGAAAAAAGAAGAAAAGAAAAAAAGAAGAAAAGAAAAAAGTCTGTATATGTTGTGTTGTTAGTGCTTGGCCCTTGAATCTGAAAAAGTGTTGTTGTTGTTTTTGTGCGTAGATTCATACACACGCACGGTGTATAGCCGTATATTTTGAAATGTGTGTAGTGAAGGAGAGGGTGTGAGTAGATGACCAGTTCATAAAAGGTGAGTTTCAAAAATATTTATAAACCAACACAATAAATTTTAACTCTTGCTATGCTTGCAAAACAAATGCTGTGTGCCATCGAGTTTTTTAAGAAATAGAAAGAGAGAGAGAGAGACCGAGAAAGAAAAACATGCTGTTAATTGATAAGAAAAGCATTAACATTACTGTTAAAAGAAATGTTATTGTGTTTTCAAGGTTATTTACTTGCATAGACAGTCATTTAAAGATCTTAAGAAGAAAATTTAAAAAATCAAAAGGCATGATTAAAAGGTTTTGAGTGATCAAATTTGCGTTAAAAAATTTTTTTTTAATTTGTTTTAATGATTGTTATCTTTATATTTTAAATATTTTTTAAAATTAAATTCAATCAAAAGGCCTGATTAAAAGGTTTTGAGGGACAACATTTTTGGTCAAGAAAATTTTTTTTAATTTGTTTTAACGATTGTTATCTTTATATTTTAATTATTTTTTATATTTTAAATATTTTTTAAAATTAAATTCAATCAAAAGGCCTGATTAAAAGGTTTTGAGGGATAAAATTATTGTTCAAAAACAATTTTTTTTAATTTTTTTAATTTTTTATATTTTAAATATTTTTTAAAAGTAAGTCTCTTTTTGCTTTTTATGCCTATGCAAATTTAATATTTATTAACCAGCAACAAAACAGAAATTTATATTTATCAGTGTTTATGTGCTTCTATCTGAAGAGTATTATAATACTTTTACTTTTCTTTCTTAATTTTCCCATAAATAGTACTCTTTTACATTGTAGCGCAACATAAATAAAATCAACAAAGTTAAGTTTTAGTATAAGGAGAGTTTCCGTTCCATTCTTTTCCGTCGACATTTGTCTAAACAGGGCTTTAACATTCTATTACTTTCAGAATCAACTGTTTTTATTTTTTATATGCCGTTAATTTTTCTCTTCCGTTATGTTCGTGTATTAAATATAAATAAATAATTTTGATAAAAGTACCATTTAATACGTAAATGTGCTCTTTCAGTTACACTGCAATACCAATTCAAAATTTAAAGTTTTCAACACTGAAGTACAGTATTAGCGCACAAGTTTATTATGTTTTATAATCCTTTACATTTTTCATATTCGAGTAATTTTTTTCAGGAATTTTTCCTTTCTGGTAACACTTAGGTGGTTAGAAAAATTCATTTTATTCATTCAAAAAATATCGTAACTGTTAAACCGCAAATTCCTTTCTTATAATAGCTTTTTTCATTTTGGTGAATTTCTTCAGCTTGGTGAGTTACCAGGTTGGTGAGCTTTTGCAATGTGTTGTGAATGGCAACTTATATCCAAAACAAACCATAACGTTGGTAATACAGTTTATATGATAACTGGGGTAATCGGTGAGTGCCTCCGCTAACGTAATCGAAAATTACTTATTCTAGACACTCACTTCCCAAAACTCATGTTCTGAGGTACATGGATCTATGGTAGTACAGTACCATTTCGAATAAAGGCGCTTAGATGATTTTCTATTTTATTTACCACTCCGGGTAAATTATAAATTCACCACATTTTGTAAAAACTCATCACAACAACAAAATTCACCAGCCAAACTTACCAAAAAATTAAATTTTCCTCCCAAACAAATCCGAAAACGACATCGAAGATAGGGGGATGCAGCCAATCAACAATAATTTTTTATTTACAACTTGTATTTCGACTCACCTGGGGTTTGAACTACGTCTGTCTCATAAAAGCTGGCTACTAGCGTCTGCTAGACAGACAGACCATAATTTTTACTTAAGCAAATTAACCAGAAATCGGAAAAAGAATGTGCGAATTATTTAAGGACGAACAAAAACCGATTTTTTCTTTCACCAGTGTTGCCATGAAGAAAAAAATATTGGTTCACAGCACAACTGCATCAGTGTTGACACGAAGGAAAAAATATCCTAAAACCTATCTAACTCAAAAAGTGATTTTTCGAATCAAATCATTGCATCATACAAACCAACTAACAAAACCGACTTTCTCAAATACAAACAAACAAATATAATAATAATAAGAATACAACACTTAATTTGTTTCTTTTTTCTATTCGTTTTTTGTTCATTACAATTTTTTCAGAATTATTGATTGTATTGACAACACTTTTCTACTACTATTTATCCATCATATTTTGCATAACCCCTTTTACGCATTTCCAACTGTTAGGCAACCCTCAATGGTAAATAAAAGCCGACGAAATTGCAGGAGAAAAAATTCAGTCGTTAAATAGCCGTGTAGAAGCGTGAACGACAGCAAGAAAAATTCGCTATTCGGGAAAAGTTGATCAAGTTTTTTTTTTATAATTTGGAAGAAGAAAATATAAAGTGAATAGAAAACGCGATTTTCTAAAAAATTTATTTTATAAAAGATTTTATTACAAAGTAAATATCATTTTAATATTCAATAAATTCAGGTGTTAATACAAGAAAATCAATTACAAGTAAAAGTGCAAATTTATTAAACAAACACCCAGAAATGAATTAAAAAAAAGAAGTCAAGAAATGTGCGTGTATGTGTAATTCTTTTTAGCAAGATGACAAAAAAAAAATAACTTCGTTCAGAAAAATACACAAATAGGAGAAAATAGTGGAAACAAATGTCTGTAAAAAGGCACTTTAAGAGAAATTGCTGCTTTAAAAGAGCAATGAGAGTGCAAAGAAAAATCACTAGAAAAGCGGGAGAAAGTCAAAAATGTTGCAAAAAATAAAGTTAATCGATTTGACAGGATTGCCAAATATTAAGGAAATATTGAATGATAAGGATAAATAAGAGAGTTTTAATGAAAATATTTCTATTATTTCTTTAATTTTAAAAATTTATACTTTATGTTATACTAAACCGTGAAAGGATTAGAAACATATTCATTAATTGGTCGTATGATAATTTTATGTGAAACACTTTTTTTTGTCTACTGTTCCAATTTCTATGTTTAAAGCAGTAAATTGAAAGAAAGGGAAATTTTGTTACAATATTAGAAGTATTTTTCACTTTAGAGGTATATTTGATTCTATTTTCTGTAGATTATATGCAGGGTGAAGCTAGATCGTAATCCTTATTGAAGGGTTGTAAAGACCAATTTTGTCTGCATGTAATATGCAGGAAGAAAAGTTATATCAAAAATTGTAAAGAAGAAGTAGAGCAGTCGCAAATAAGTAATATTTTGAGCCATTAGCTTTATTTACCCTACACCAGGGTCTCATTCTCGAATAGTCTTGGATAACAAAGGTTTATTATTTATTTTCATGTATTTTCCTATTTCATAACTCATATAGGATTTCATTAAAATCTAGCGCCAAGGCGATTGTATAAACAAGAAATGTAAACAAAATTTAAAATTATGATCGTAATCACGTTAAAATCTAGGAATTATTGTAATATAAGGTTTTTTGATGCAGAAAATTTTGTTTAAAAATATTCTGTAGAAACGATCTTTGTAAAAATATTCCTTAAGAGAATTGTTATCATGAAAAGGAATATGAGGTGATCTTGTTAAACTTCAGTTTGAGATCATTTTTATAAACAAATTTTAAAACAAACTATTTTGCATGTTAAAAGTACAATTATTTACGAAATAATTCCAAGGAATTACTGATTTATTACGACTGGTCCCTAACTATGCATTACATTGTGTTAAAATACCAGAAAGACAATTGCAGGAGAAGGAAAAGAGTAATAGGAGTTTTTAGGAACAAGTGGTTTAAATTTGGCGTGATTATTTATTATTATTAAATATAACAAAATGTAACAGATTAGAGAGCCTAGTGCAAATCGAATTCACAACCCCCATAATCGCAAATCTGCAGCAGGGTATTACGATACTATTTAGGCATCTTAATTGCTGGAGTATTTCGTTTATATTCAAAGGAAATCTTATTATAATTATTCAATTCTCTTTTTAATATCCCAATGGCGGTGATAACATATCCCTAAGTACGTCAAGTATTTAGGAAGCAGCATTTTTTTGCGTATATCCTTTCGCTTTTCAAGCTTCCTCTTTATTTTTCTGGTTAATGGAACGTTGGTATCCCTATGAAAAACAATACAGAAGTACAAGAGGTTTATTCAATGAATTTTTTCTGTTCTCTTTTACTTATCGTTATTTTGTCTTGCTCTTCAAATTTAAGAGAATTTTCAAAGTTAAGAGGACAATAAATCTTAAATGAATTTTTCAAGGATATTTTAAAGGCACATAAACACGCTAATATTACTCAATCAGAAGGTAGTGTGGAATAGATGTCCTTTTATTTTAACTGCCGTTGCCATAAATTCAATGAAATTTAGTGAAAATTTAAATGAGAATTGAAAAAATAAACATAAAATACTAAACAACATTAATAAATCATACAAAAACAACAATAAATTAAAAATAAACAGCAAAATTTCAGCATAAGTGATTACAGACCCTAAAGTAAAATTACCGTTAATTTAGTTTAAACCGGATATAACTTTTTTTTATTGGGTAAAGAAATTTTGTTTTTGTATGTTTATTATGTACACATTACTATTGCTTTTATTATTGTTGTTGTTGTTGTTGTCATCATAGTTGTTGCAATAATATTGCTTTTGCTAAAGATGATGATGATGTGATATGATGAGTTATTTCGTGTGGATTTCTTTTTTTTTTTTAAACCAACACACAAGTACAACACAATTTTTAAGATGAATCTCTTGTGTGAGACGAAATAAAAAAAGAAAACACACATAATAAAATATTAGCCAATCCAGCCAGCCCAGCCCAGCCCATAATATATATTCCTAGGCCACCTTAAGCAAATTGCCAACAATTACAAGCATTTTTTTTTGCAACGATTTTGTCTATTGATTTTTGTTTTTCTACTAAACTTGAACTGTTTAATTGAAAAGAAAATAAACAAAAAAAAATCTATCACAAGACTAACAATAACAACTAGTAAATCATGCATATTTTATAAACTAAAAATCCCATTTTTCCAAAAATACATTTTTAAAAAAATGCCATTAAAACTTTTTTAACTTTGCGTGTTTTGAATTTCATTAATAATCCAAACAACAATACTCATTTACCATAAAAGAGAAATAAAAGAAACTTACAAAAATGCTCTAAAAATACTAGTAAAAGAGCTTTATTTACTCTTTCTTCTCTCGTTTACTTACTAATCAAATACACACAATAAAAATTACGGTTTTTTACTGTAACTAATAATAATAACAATACTGTGTATTGTTGTATTCAAACCAAACTAGAAATAGAAAAATTTCGTTTCGTCTTCTCCCCAATAACGTTGTCTCATCCATCCATATTACTGTAGTCATTACAATCCTCAAATTTGTTTTTATTTTCTTTTTACTCATTGCTGTATTTGCCGTTTCTTTCTTTTGTTGTTTTTTTTTTTATTTTTGTAATTTTTGCCGCTATTGTTTTTGTTACTGGCTATGTTGGCGACACTACACAGCCAGTGCTTTCCTATTTGTTCTTGCTTGTTGTTCACTCTCTTTCTCTCTCTGGTTCTCTTAATCAGCTGCCCGGCAAAAAAAAAAGAAGAAAAAACAAGCATTTTCCGTTTATTTATTCCTCATCCAAATATTTTTATATGGTGGTTTTTGCACGAGCTTTTATAAAAATAAATAGCACGAGACTTTTGTAACAGGCACTTTAGGCTATGTGTGTGTGTGTGTGGATATTTACAAGTGCGGAATTGTGTGTTCAGTTTCGTTTGCGACTAATCACAAACACATACATAATAATCTCATGCATATACAAAGGTATTCATTTCTCCATATACAATAGAAATTATTACGGTTTAGAGTAGTGTTAGCTATGTAGCGGTTTTTTCTGTTAACTTGAAAAAATCATAATGTATGCTGATAATTGAATTTTTTCTAAATGTTGTGAGTTTTATTTATTTTAATGGCAACAGATAACTGAAAATTTAAGCGCAATAATTTAAATGTTAAACAAAATTCATTAAAATTCTGAAAACAGTCTATCGTGTCTTATAGGCCCGAAACAGGTAATCCGTTCCCAAGGGTAAAATTCAGACATTCTTAAACAATTGTCATACGAACATTCGAACATACACAACTCATTTTCTCTGGATCAATTCTGGCCATTGTAAATGAATTGTTTGCTTCAATCTCTTTAATTGGTGACAGTGGAGATCAGATATAATCAGCTGGTTGTTTGGTTACGGTTTTAGAAGCGTACAATTTCTTTCCAATACCACCAAACAAATAGCATTAACTTTGTTCATGTCTTTACTATCAGTCATGAACTTTTTTGCAAATTACTATCATACAAGATCCACTTTCATTAACTTTAATCATTCACTTTGCTGACTTCGTTTCGTTTTCACAGAGAATTGCATATTGAAATGCGGTCCATTAAATCACCCAGCTTCTTAGGGTATCCAGCGTACTTCAAATAGATTATAACTGAATATTCAATTGCCTAGCAAAGTTCACTATGAGTGATGCAACTAGAATTACCATAGATTTCGCATTTTTAGAGGCGTTAATAGTCCATAGTTTTTGAAAAACACAGTGATTTTATTGCTATTTAATGTGATTTTTTGCTATATGTGTGTACAATATTATAGCGGTGTAGTTACAAATAAAAAGCATTTTTACTTCTCCTTATGAACAAACGACAAAGTTAGCATCACTAACATTTAGGGATACCCAGTGGAATGTTAATGTAACAGAGGGTATGAGAATACATTACGTTCTCATCACATGTATAGAAACAAGTCAAATTCCTTTAATATCCTGTTTGGTAAATACGTACATACAAATCAAAAAACGTCAATATGTTTGTATATAAAATTTGAAAATATTCCTCTGAGGATTAAATAATAATGACGGTAGTGACTGATATTTTGTTTTAATTTAAAGACTGTGATTTATTTCCCCTTTCCCCTTTGTTTCGCATTAAAATGAATAAGATTGTTATTGTCTCGGTAAATATTTAATTAATCATAATATTTTATCTGTTAAATAAATAAAGCCGTTAACAAAACAAAATTCCTTTTATAGTTTTTAATTTAAAAAAAAATTTAATTCTTTAATACATCGAGGCAAATTAAAAGCCGTATGATAAAATAGTTTTTTCCCCTACTTTTTTTTTACCTTGTAACTAATCCCACACGCACCATGTGCTTTCTGCTATTTTATTGTATTTTATTCATTCTATCTTTTAGATAAATATTTAAGTCGTTTTATAGTTTTTTTTTATTTTTTAATTGTCGTGATGTTATGACAATTTCCTCCCTCTTAACAAAAGAAAGAAAAAAAAAACGATTTCTTTTTGCACGTTTTTGTTCATTCTTTCTCTTTCGGTTCTTTTTTATGTTTAGTTTACTCTCTTAGCAGTTTGTTTCTCTGTTTTTATAAATGTTTTGTATTCAATGGATGATGTCAACCGTTCTAGTACTAAGAAGCGTCAAGTAATGCTAATAATGCGCGTTTTCTTTTAAAACGTGTATTTTATTTTTAATTATATTTTTGTTTTTATTGTTAGTTTTTGTTTTATGAATTCAGAATTAAATTTTTTTTTGAATAATACGTACATGTTCTAATTATTTTAATTGTATTCAGACTAAGAAAGAAATTTTAAATTAAAAAAACATAAAAATCCTGATTACGACAAACTGGAATACAATTTTTCATTAAACCATGTTATTATCCTTCCAAGGAGCTTTTACAAAGCATCACTATCTTATCACTTCCTTAAAACATAGAAAACAATTTGAATTTTTGTACCTGTAGTTGTAAATATTTTAAAACGCTTACATAAATTAGAAAAAACACTGCGTTAGCATATTGCCGATTTATTTGTTTGTTTTTATTTTGTATTGTGTTGTATTCTAAATACTGTTTTTCGTGAGGGGAAGTGTAAAAGCCACAGGATATTTTTATGTGGCTTTTCCTTGAACGAAACTTTTTAGAATCTTTTTCGTTTTATATTACTATCGGCGTATTGGATAGAAATAGAACTTGAATCCTTGATGAAGTAACTTTTGCAGAAAAAAGAAACTTCTGCTCTTTTTAAAGTACACAAGTTTTCTTATACAATCAATTTCAAATAGAAGAAACGTGTACTACATCTGAAAATAAAACTGAAATGATTTGGTAGCTATTAAGGATAATTAACTTGGGGCTAAGAGAGGGAATTCGGTTGCGGAATATTCAGCTTTTGGTACTAATACGTACCGGAATATACCGTCGTTTCTTCTTTGAATATATGAGAGATTTGCACACGTAATCTACCGTCTCTTGTGCAACGAAAATTTCTCAGTGCATAAGTTCGATTTGTCTCCCCAAATCTTTTTCCATTTTCCAAAACTAAAAAAGACCAGGATAATATTTATAAACACACTGCTAGGCTAAAAAAACTTTAAAACTATACCAATTAGAAAGGGATAACTTTTATTATTTTTTTTTTGTATCTTGTATGCACTTTTATATTAAAAATCTATTATTTTGTAAAACACATTAAATTAATCGATATTTTTTTCTTTTTTCTCTATTCCTTCCCTACAGAGTGTTGATAATTTAAAAATTTCGAACCAGTGAAACGCTTCTACACCTTTTTTTTCTAAATTTCAAAGTCACATTTTTGGAGACACAAAATTCTCTAAAAAGTTGTCGTATATTTATTTTTAATTAATTTTAAGTTTGGTTTTTTTTTATAATTTTTTATAAAAAAAAAAAAGAAGAGAACAAAAGTGATAAAAACAACAAAATCATCAATTAATAGAACGTACGATTTGAGCAGGTTCAAAATAATTACAAAAACAACAGAGCAGCATCATGATCAACATGGACATCAGCGTTACACCGAATTACTCATATATTTTCGATTTCGAAAATGATTTCATACATCAGCGCACACGTAAATGGATGGTGGAAAATTGGACCTGGGTATTCTATTACTGTGGCATATATATGCTGGTCATATTTGGTGGTCAACATTTCATGCAGAGTCGTCCACGGTAAGTTTGAAAAGAATTTCTGTTTTTATTTATTTACAAAAAACTTTAAGAAATAGAATGTTAAGATGCTTGTAATTGGGATATTTACTTAAAATTTATTGACAGAAGTAATTTGGATTTAATCCATACCTTCATAACACTATGGAGATGGCTGAGAGATGTCAGCCAGTAGTAGTGTTCAAAATTTTTACAAATTCTATCACGCTTTAAATGTAGGGTGTTTTAAAACATTCAATTTTTGTCTAAATACTAATGATCTATTAACCATAATTGTAATGCTTAGTTTTATTATTATATTATGTTGAACTTAGAGCTCGTTTTGATTATTGGCTTGATTGCCCATTATATAGGAATATAGTATGTTGATTAGCGCTGCTCTGGTAATTCTGAAATTCTTTTGAAAATTGTAAAATTTTGACAAAAAAAAATTATTTCTTTTAACAATGTCTGGGGCAGGATGATCGATACTGTGAAAAAATGGGACTTGCTGCATATATCCCACTATATACTAATTGTAGCCTGAGGTGTCCATAATAAAATCTAATTTGTGGTATATCCCAACTAATTTTGGGAAACGGATGATGAAGATATAGGCGCCGAAGCTAATTCTTTTCTTCAAATGAGAAAAAAAAATGTTTTGAATAAATAGGTTTAAATCGGATAAAACATGGACTTGTGGACAAGAGAATAGCTTCTGAGCAAGACAGCCATGGTATTAAGGATTCCAATACAGGTTTCCTTACGGTCGTACGTTGATTTCCACCGGAGATATAGGCGACGAAGCTAATTTTTTTATGTAAGCAAAAAGTGGTGAAATGAACTTAAAATTTTTAATAATTCTCATTCAGTTAATATGCATTTATAGACAACAAAATGTCGTATTTTTCGCAAATTGCATTTCTTTGGTAGATGACTTGCATTTTTTTGTAGATGACATGCATTTTTTGTTGATGACTTGCATTTTTTTTTTGCATTTGACTTGCATATTTTTGGTCGGTGACTTCCATTTTTTCGATATCTGTCGATGAGAAAGATATTAGGCTGCATTAGCTTCGTCCTGTTTTGGAATCCTTGATACCATGGACATACCTGCACAGCAAGTTCCATTTTTCCATAATATCGATCATCGATGAATTTTTTAAACCAGATTTATCAAGTTCCAAAATTATTTGAATTGTACTACTAATTGGGTTTTACTATGTGTAACTTAAACTACAATTTGTATATAGTGGGATAGCTGTAGCAAGTGGTGTGACTGAAGGGTTATAAACCAATTATGTATGTATGCATAGATCCAAATTAGGAGTTTGGTTGTAGAGAAACAGCTCATAGCAGCTAATTCCAGCAACTTCATAGTAAAACCCTACTAATCACCAATTCTGGTTCACTGTGCAACAATTCTCATCTATCGCACTGCTGATTTATTTTTGAATTGGTTGCTCAAACCAAAATAGCATCACTTAAGCATCACTATTCTTCACGTTACCTCCAAACAGAGAGGTAGCCATCCCCGTTCACATATTTGTTTATTTTTTTTTATTAAAAACAAATTCTATTTTTGCCTTAAATCTCAATTTTATTTCAAAGAAATTTTAAACTGCTAATGGCTATCCATTTTTAAAAAAACCTAACCCACACGTGCTATTAAACACTGCACTCAAAAAGTAGAAAAAAAACCAAACAAGTTTGGATATACTCGTAATAAAATTTTTAAAGCGTTATTAAAAAAAATAGACAAAAAGATATTACGAAAAGGAAAAAAAATGTATGAATGGACCTTGAACTGTGACTTGGTAAAAGTGGCACTTTCTTTTATTCATGCGAGAGTATCGAATAATTTTTTTTTCTTTACTTTTTTCAATATTGTGAATTCATTTTTGTTTGAATGGGTATGTGTGAGCGTATAAAAGTATAAAATTTCGTGATTTTTGTTTTTTGTTTTGTCTTCCCTTTACGACATCATCTTGTTTAATAACATAGAAATGAGAAACCACACAAAAAATGAAAAAAAACACTCAAATCTTTATATACATACACAATAAATAAATCAAAATATGGATCCGTATCCAACAAAAAAAAAAAAAGTAAAAAATTATAAAATAAAAGACTGCTGAGGGCACTTGATTGCAAATTTAGAAAAAAAATTGAAGAAAAAGAAAGAAAAACAACACAATGTATTTGAAATTTATTGCAATTGTTTGGTAATATTTTTAAACATTTTCTTTATTGACTTATTTGCAATATTTTGCAAGGAATTAGCAACACTGACACAGATCCGTAGGAAGGCTAATAAACTAACACCCATCCCTAAATAAAAGCGGCTAAGATTTTTTTCGCTGTCAAAATTTCTCATGTCATACCGAAATAGCGCTGCAATGGGAGAATCCGATTGTAACAGTGTTTAATCGTGAAGTTGGTTGCAGAACACATCAAATATAAACAAAAAAAAAAGATTGAAGCAATAAAATATTTGTAATAAACAAATAGCGTTTTTAAGTATATTATTTTTTATTAATTTTTTTTTTTCTTGTTTTAACGTAAATTATCCGCTTTTATTTAAGTTCCGCTTACCGCTCTCATTTCGGGATGGCTGTAAGATGTTAGGATTTTAAAACTTAACTTAATACTTAAAAATTACCTTACATTACATAAATAAATTAATTGGTTGGCAACTCTATACAGTGTTGAAAAAACTTGAAGGTCGTACGACATCTTAAAGCAAGCTAATGTTTCATCATTTTGTTAGTAGTAGAGTATTTCTTGAAAATACAACGTAGTTTCATACTCAATTTATTTATTACTTACTTAGATACTTTCTAAAGTGGTCCATACAGCCCTATAGTCAAGATTACAGCCTAGTTTTTCACATAATCCATGAGTATATACATGAGGGTCGAGACCTACTTTCCATGGCAATTTTATTTAGTCTCAGAGTTTTTACCAGAAGACGGAAGAAATACTTTTTTTCATATTTCGTTTTGTTTGAGATGACTGAGCTGTGGTTTGAACCACGGTTTTGCGTCTCATAACCCCACATAGAGAAATCCGTTTGCTAATTTATTTATTTTATTTAATTAAACACAGAAAATTTTAAATAATTTTAGAAAATCTTTTCGCCACTGCCTATTTTGCTAATGCTTTTAACCGTTTGTCTTAGTATTTTTAAAAATTTTAGAATTGACAATGTATTTCGTATATTAAAAATAAAGTACTTGTAAGATGAATAGCTCAGCAGTTAAGAGGCTATTACAATTGTCAAATTAAAATAAAACCAGTGTTGTATTATTAGTGTTCATTTAACGTAATTACTGTGCGTCAATTTCAATTTGACTTAAACTTGAATTACAGCTTTATGTAATGTTAGCAAATAATGATAATGATGATTTTTTATTAATACAACTCGTGGCAATAATTCTAGAAATTTAGAATTACAATTTAAATAAAGAGTAAATAAATTGTGTTGATTTAAGGAAGGTTTGTCATTACGTTAATGACATTAATAATACAAAATATTGTCTATGATGACACGACAACGTTAAGCGTGTAACTGTCATTATTTATTTAAGAAATTATTATTGATTTAAGTTTTAGAGAGGCAGATTTTTTATTGTTATTTTCTGAAATTAATGCTTATTTAAGTTTTACAAATTAAACGCAAATATTGTCTTACCTGATTTGAAAAACGTCATTTACTCTTCTATAATTTCCATTGCTAATTTCACCGTGTATATAGTTTTTCAAATATTTTGTTAATTACTAGACTCGATTAAAAAAAACAA
This sequence comes from Sarcophaga bullata, assembly GCA_005959815.1. Taxonomy (NCBI): domain Eukaryota; kingdom Metazoa; phylum Arthropoda; class Insecta; order Diptera; family Sarcophagidae; genus Sarcophaga; species Sarcophaga bullata. Next base: position 184,447 of record QOCX01000377.1, on the reverse strand, counting down.
AACAAAACAATACTGCCATCGAGAATAGTTTGTAAAAGTTATTGGAAAATTTCTCTAACGATATAACAACGTAAAGTAAATAAATTTATATTTTTGTGTTTAATATTGATGATATCATTGCAATAAAATAAAAAAAAGAACTACCAAGAAAGAAAAACAACAACATTATTGTAATTAATACTTTGATTCTTTTTTGTTATTTTCTTTCGTTCTTTCTTTTTGCAAAAAACCAAATAAAAAATTTTAAAATATTCATGAAATTTTCATTATAATATTTCATTAAATAAATTATACGATAAGACGTAAATGTCGTATTATTAATATTCATCAAATTAATTAACATTTTTAATTTAATTTTGAACATAAGCCCTGCTTAACCATAATAACAATAAGCATGATTTTGCATTTAAATCTACTCTCTTAGAATCAAGTTTACTTTCATCAGCCTAAAAGTTTAATGAATTTTAATGATCGTTTTTATCTCAAGTAGACAAGAAGTCGTCATTGGCTAGTACGTAGTGTGTTGGCTTATTAGACATGTGACCACGGTTTCAATCCCAGACTTCCTCTTAGCAGTTTTTTGGCAAAACTGATAAGACATTAAATCGTCAAGTTCCGTATGTTATCTAACCAGTAATGCATTTAAATTTTAATATTGTGTTGTGTTGCGTTAGCTACAAGACCGCATTGTCTTCAACATTTCAAAATGTTGATTACACACATGTTGATTCTACACATGTAGTCGCCGTAGTCTAGTAGGTAGTGTGTTGGCTTATTAAACGAAAGGCCAAGGTTCGAATCCTCGAATCAGATATCAAACACGAAATATGGAAAAATATTTCTTCGGCAACTCCCTCTCTCAGCAGATTTCTGGCAAAAACTCTGAGACTAAATAAAATTGCCATATAAAGTTTCTCAAAGAAATCAGTCGTTCGGAGTCGACTTTAAACTGTAGGTCCCGCCACTCATGTATAAAATTAACACACACAACATAAATGATGTAAGAAGCTAGGTCGTACTCCTGACTGAAGGGTTTAAATGGCCAATTATGTATGTATGTATGATTCTGCACATGATAACATTTTTTATGTTTTATGATCTTATCTGTAGCAACTTCTCACTTCATCCGCTCCCATGATCAGCACAATAGGGCATCCAATTCTAATGATAACGACACCGTTGAAGGGTCACTTGTGTCATTGTCATAGTCCTATTTATACTTCAACAAAAATTTTCCAATAAGGGGATTTATTTGTTCTAGAATGATATGCTCATCGCATAAGGAAATATTCGCAGTTTAAATTCATATCGGAAAGTTTAAGGAATCTAAACAAATCTAAAGCCTTTATGATAGAATTAGGCAAAAGTACACGCCTTTAATACGTACCTACACCATTTACCGCACGAGTAGGGTCCATCCCCTATACATATCAATAAAAAAAATTACGAATACTGATATTGTTAATTTTTCTAAGAGCTTGAAATTAATTTAGATTACTCTTTTAGAGTTCTGCCAATAATGTTAAAGAAAAAAATTTTTTAAATTATTTTAAAAGTTTATTAAAAAGTGTTTCATGTAAAATGGAATACTTGTTGTTTACACAAAGGGTTAAAATAAATATGTATTTATAAAACTATACAGCAAGGGACAATGATAAGATTATAACTATTAAAACTAATTTATTATTATGATTGTGTTTAAAAACTAATTTTTCAAATAAACTTTGTCACGCACTTTTTAATTTAATTTTGTTTTCCTTATTAAAATTGTTTAAAAAAGAGTAAAGATAGTTACTGATAACTGTTTGTTTACTACTGAAAATCGTTAATATTTTAAAAGATTATTTTTAAATTAAACACTAGAGCTTTCAGGTCATGGTGTTAAAAAAATTAGGAGCGGTGCGAATACATGCCTAGCAATCAAGTTTATTAAATTAAATTATAATTATTTAGCAAAAAATAAATACAAAATCCAATTGCATACCTATGAAGTAAATTATTTTTAATATTAATTGAGTTTTTTTTATTAGGACAGTTAAAAAAGTGTTTAAAATAAGCGCCTTAATTGAAAGACTTCTTATTTTAAAATCCAACAGTTCCGGGTCCCACTGTAAGAAACAATCTCTGAGAAGCAAGCGAATGTCAGGAAAATTACGGTTTTGAATAAATTAAATGAACATAAAAATGAGGTTATGTTTTGTAGGACAGTATGTGTAAAGGGAAAATTGGAGAAACCTTAGACCAAAAAACAAGAAGCGTATGATCCTAAGTATATAAAAAACACTGTAAAGCATCGTAGAGTTTTAGTCCATTGTAAATGCATTTAAGGCAATCGTTCTTCTTATCGCTTCCAACACTGTATTTACAATGCATATTTCTGCCATATGTTAGGAAAATAAAAAAAAAAAATGATTACTACACCTTTATGTTTATAAATAAACGCTACTTTAGCTATACACATATGACCGACAAACTTTATTAACATAGGTTTGGCATTTTTTTTTTTTTGTGTTCAGACACTGTTTACCCATATACTTTCTTTTTATTTTATTTTTCATAAAATATACTTTTATTTTATGCTTTCAATTTTATAATTAAACACGCAATATTTATCTCTCTCTTTTTCTTTCCCTTTTTCAAATTTGTGGTCATATTTTTTACAAATTTATTTCTCTCTCTCTCTTTCGCTCTTTCTCTATAATTTTCTAAATTTGGAATTTGTCATTTTAAATAAATAAATAAATAAATAAATAAAAATATGTATGTAAATATGAAAACGTATTTGGTTTATTGGTGTCTGCATATCGAAAATCACAGTTAATTTTTTTGTGCTCTTTTTGTTATTGTTATTTTATTTTATTTTTTTTTTAAGTATGTCATATAAATATTGAACATAATGACACATTAATTGCAAATATTGTTATAAAAAAAAACTTCTCTCTTCTTTTCATGTACGCATGTGTTATTACTTTTATACTCTCTCTCTCTCTCTCTCCTCCTCCCTCTCTGTGTTTATTTATTAATACTGGTCAGTATTACTGGTTCAGTAATTCAATTTCTTTTCATTCCATACACATACTTTCATGTACTCTCTGTCTACTGTTTTTTTTTTTATTTAATTGTTGTTGTTGTTATTATTCTCGTTTTGATTTGTTGTTGTTTAATATTGTATGTTTACAAACACATGTTCCTTCCTTTTCATTCGATTTAATTGTAATTTTGGATTTTCCCTCACCATAATTTCATGTGATTCATTGAAATGGATTTTATTTTTTCTTAATCGTATGGACCATTCGGGACAAATAATGTTTAAATTCAACTATTTATTTTCAACCTTAATTTGTTGAAATTATTAAATTTTAAAAAGCCATGAAATACCACAGGTAAATGGAAGTAAATGGCTGGCCATTAATAAAGGCCTTTTGGGGAAATAAAATTGCTCTTATAATGCGTAACGAATTTCCTAAGTTATACAGTGGTACACAAAAATATTATTTAAATGAAAAAATCAAATCAGAAATTGTCAATTTATTAATCAACAAAACGTATATATTTGAACTGCTGCACTCCTTCTGGAATCCTTGTCAATCGATTTGGTTATGCCACTTACCTCGGTTAAATTGGCAATTGGGCGGGACGCCAACCTATCATGGATCAATAAGGAATCCTGCTCCACTGCCAGACTCACTTGGCCCTTGATAGATAGAAGGCGCACCCAACCAGCTACTCGGGCTTGATCGTAATGTTATCTCGATCACAGTGGCCATTCTTATTACAGGTCATTGCGTTTTGGGAAGACACGCTGAAAGGCTTCAAAACGTATATATTTGAGCTGATGCACTGCTTCTGGAAACCTCGTCAATCGATTTGGGTATGCCACTTACCTCGGTAAAATTGGCCATTGGGCGGAAATTCTCTCGGGGCGCTAACTTATCATGGATCAATAAGGAATCCTGCTCCACTGCCAGACTCACTTGGCCTTTGATGGATAGTAAGCCCACCAACCAGCTACTCGGACTTGATCGTAATGTTATCTCGCGCACAGTGGCCATTCTTACAGGTCATTGCGTTATGGGAAGACATGCAGAAAGGCTTCAGCTCCCATCTAAAGACTTCTGCCTTGGGTGTAGATCTGCTGTAGAAGACGAAACTGTTATTCACTTTCTTTGTGAATGTACATCTCTTGCTTGGCTTTCCAGTTTTTGTCCGCTTAACGGAACTATCATCCATTTATCCGTTTATTAAACTTTCAGGCTGGTTTTCCAGCGTGGAGTAGTAGTGTTTTTAATGTGCAGCCCTTACGCTGACCAACTTCTTCCCTGGTTTGGTGGAACACGGTCAGTACAGAGTCTGCGCTTACTTGTAGTGTCACAATGGGCCGCAATGCGTACTAACCTAACCTAACATTTATATTTAATTAATAAAAGTTTAGCACAAATAAGTGAAAGACATGTTAGAGGATAGCGTTCCTTTTATATTTATCGATGCTGCATAACCCTTTAGTATTTGATATTTGAACAATTAGTTGATAATTAACATTTTCGAAGAAAGTAATTGCCCGTTTTGTTTATTGTTATCCACACTGTATCTCTCTCACTGTTATGGCTTTAGTTAAAGAGCATTTGTATTACTAGAAAGCAACCAAAATAACCGGAATGACTTAATGTATTCGTCTCGTTTAATTAAGTCATACACATGAATTTAAAAATTTAAATATACATTGCAGACTAATTATTTCAAATATTTTTTTTTTTTGAAATTTTTTAATTTTTTTGTTTGTCATTGTTTACTTATTCTGGTTACAAACACATTCCAAACAAAAAAAAAAATGTGTGACTGATCGCTTATAAATATTAAATTATTGTTGATTACAAAATAGTTTTCGTACATTTGACATGCACAAAAAAAATTTGTTGTTTTAAATGTCCCTTCTTCTTCTTTTTCTTCTTCTTCTATTCATTTGTTTTCTAATTAATATGCGTTGTAAATCGAATAGCATTACATAATTTATGTAAATTTTAAAGTTCAAATACCACTGTGCCAATGTTATAATACGAATATTTTAATCGATTACTTGTATAACCAACGAATACAAAAAGTTCAAACACTAAAAAGAAAGTTAAACTTATTAACTTATTAAAACAAAACAAAAATATTTGCAAAATTATTACAAAAGAGTTTGTTTCGTTTAGTGAGAGTTCAAGGTTCATTTATTGCTTTGCTATGCCAAATTGACACCACTTACATATTAAAGAAAAAACGCAAAAGAAGTTTGGAAAAAAAACGTAAATAAATAAAAAAAAAACTAAAGACGCAATTTGTTTGATAGTGTATGTAAGTGTGTTGTTTATTTACTTTTGGCACACGATTATTTATTTATTTTTTTTTTTATTTCTTGTATCCAAAAAATCGGTAACAATGACATAAAAAAAATTTATAATGGCAACCATCAAAAATGGCCAACAAATTATTAGATGAGGTTTTATTTTATTTACATATTGTTGTAGTCATTGTTGTTGTTGTTGTTTACATTTGTTATTATTTTGTTATACAAAAATCAATGAAATTTATGTGACTTTGATTTATTTGCAAAATGTTGCTTGAAAAAAAAGACGCGTATCAACCCACATTTCCATTTCTAAAAAAGATTGGCAATCAATAGTTTAATTTGCAGATTTGCTTAAATTGGTTTGACGGTAGTAAGCATGATATCTAAAATAGTACATACAATATACTTTATATAATATAAGGTATAGGAAAATAGTCAGTCATCAAAAACGAAATATGAAAAAATATTTCTTCGGCGACTTCCTCTCAGCAGATTTTTTGGCAAAAACCCTGAAAGTAAATAAAATTGCCATGAAAAGCTTCTCAAAAAAATCTGTCGTTCGGAGTCGACTTTAAACTGTAGGTCCCGCCACTCATGTATAAAATTAACACACACAACGTAAGTGGTGTGAGAAGCTAGATCGTAATCCTGACGGAAGGGTTGTAATGGCCAATTATGTATGTATAGGAAAACAAAATCCGTCCTCATAAAATATGTTTGCCTTTTGATCTATAATTTGAGACTGTTAGATAGGTTTAACAGTGGCACGCTGTTACTTGGGGATCCATTGTGACCCTTCGGAGAAAAGAAAAGAAAGAAAGAAGAGAAAATAGTTCAGCCATCAATAGTTCCGTAATCTCTTGGCTAATTTGAAAATAATTTCATTATACCTCTCTCATAGAAACATTTTCCACCAACGAATGCAACGTTATCTTAGGTTGGATTAGGTAAGGATAGAGTCGTATCTAGGTCAGAAGCTAAGCCCATATTGATACCATAAAGCTAATAAACAGCCCAAGCTCTGAGCACAAATTATTTAAGACTCAATTATGGCTTGATCCCAGTTTACATTGGCTGCCTAGATGTTGATGAAACTATCTCTTTTTTCATCACCAGTTACCGCTGATCGTTTTTTGTGAAATGTCTGGATTTGAGGGAATTGAAATAGTACTTATAATACCATATCGCTTGATGATTAAAATTCCTTTATCGGTCTCTCGAGTGACTAATAATGCTTGAATAGAATCTACAAAAACAAATGGCAAAATTTTAACATCCAAATTATTTACAAAACTATAATAAATCAATAATAAAAAAATTTAATTAAAAGTCGTATTACTCTAACGCCATCTAGCGTGATCCAAGCGCATTTATTGAAAGACCATTAATTTTAAGGGAAAAAAAATGGATTTCCTTTCACGTAACATTGTAAAAACGGTCACCTGATTGTTTAACAAATCCTATATAATATTGCTATTATTTTATCCGCATCTGTACATATCAAAATCAATGTAAACAATGCCTAGACATTGTTATATAGAAAACGCTTTATTGCCATTTCAATAAAGTGTTAATTCTTTGAAAATGAGAAGAAAAAAAAATTTATAAAAAGAGATGCTCTTTCGTTCCAAGTAAAAAAAAAAATACGTGTCTATAAAAGTGCAAAAAACGAAGATAAAAATGAAAATGAAAATAAAAAAAAGCAAATAAAAAATTATTATTATGATGTGAACAAATTTGCTGTCTACGTAACAAACGTAATGAATGACCAACTGGCTGAGTGACTGAACAAATAATGATTGGCTTAACTTGGCTACATTTTGTTTGACTCAATGTATCTGCACTTGACTTATTGACAAGATTATGTCAGCAAAATTAAAAAAGAAATAACAGAAAAATTAAATTGTAGATGTTTTGTTTTCTTCTTCTTTAAATTTTTAAAATTATCATAACAATAAAAACAAGATTTTTTTTCTTACCAACGTTTAACAGAAATTTCACTTTTAAAAAATTTTATTTACTTTTAGACAAACAATGTTTAAATAAAAAATATTTTGGAATTTTTTATTAGACTAGTCTTATTGCATATTTAAGCTGTTCATTTTTAAAGTGTAGTAGAAAGAAATGTTTAATTTTGATTTGAAAATTGAAAGCAATTGAAATATTATAATAACGCGCCATTTTATCTTTTTATCTCATAAGAAAACGTCCCTATTCCCGAAAAAACTAAGACAATCTAGCAAATTTTCTGTCAGCGCGATGATACTTATTCTCGTATAGAAATTTTGTTCAAAAATAAAATGAGTTTTCAGTTTCAGTAGTTTCAGAACCAGTGTTTGACTTAAAATTTCGTATATTTATTGAAATAAATAAATCCTAAGTGGTTAACGAAGCTCAACGGGTATTAGAAGATATAGCTGAAAATAAAAAAATAATTCGTCTGGAACAGAAATTCATAATAACAAAAAAATAAAAGAAATTTTGCACTGATGTAATGAACGAAAAAAATAAAATAAAATAAAAAAGAAACAACAAAATTATTGCAAATACTTAAATTAAAAATAGTTTTGCGCGCTTTCTGATTTCTTTTTTATTGCACTCGCTAAAAAAAAAAACAAAATAAATAAATAATTATTGTTATTATGGCGACTCTGTATTTTGAAATTTTTCAATACCAAAAAAAATATACAAAAAAAATTATTATAAACGTTAACAATGTCAGTTAAAAAAATGTTTACAATAAAAAATTTAATTAAATTTAATTATGAATGACAACTGTTGTTTAGGGTTTTTTTTAAATATATATTTAAATAATAAAATATTATTTTTTAAGGTTAGATTTATTATTAATAAAATAATTTAAACAAAGTCTAATTGAAATATCTTATTAAATTAAAAAAAAACAATTATTTCTATTATAATTACCTTGCTTAATTAAAGTGGAAATGTCTTCATAATAATAATTTAAAATAATAGATTTCAATTACTTTTTTTTTTTGCAATTCTCGAATGGTATTATTGAACTCCTTTTAGAATATTCTACATTCCTGTTAATACTACACTTACGAAAAAAAAGAAAAATATTTTCATACAAAAATAAAAACAATACTATTCACCTTAAAATATCCTTTACCTTAAATTAATGCAACATTAGTCTGAAATTTTATAATTTCTTTAAGAATTTTTCAAATACTTTCACTATATTTAATAGCGATATCTTCAAAAAAAAACGACAACAAAGCAACACTGATTGTCACAAATCCGGTCCATTTTACAAAGAAAGATAAATAAACAAAGCCAACCAGGCAGCAGCATGTTGTGTTTCACGTTTGAAAAGCATTTTTCGTTAAGACAGGTTTATTGTGTTGGTTTCTCAATTTTCTTTACAGTTTTCTCTCCCCCTCTGCGTATAAGTTGATTTTCTCTCTTTCTCTTTTTCTTTTACTTGCAAAAACAATAATGTTACATAATGTTTAAATGGGTTAATACTGTATATACATACATATGTTTGTGTGTATTTAACTTTAACCATAGGCAAACATATGCCAGCTTAGGCGAGTATTTAAATGCAATAAGATCTGCTAAACATGTGGAATTAAAACAAAGGTAAAATGAATAAATTAAAATGGACACTAAAAAACGACGAAAAAAACATGAAAAATAAACATAGAAACCATGCTTTCTTTGAAAAGAAACAAATTGTATTAGACGTTGTAATCTATAGGAAGAGTAACGGTTAATGACCCAAAAAAAAAATTAACGTACAATGACCGTATGTCGTTTCTTTTAATCAGCGTTAATTGGTCTGGCAACTCTTAATTATTTGGAAAATATTTATTTTTCAAAAAACTGTTTTTAATAAATTCTTGCTCTAAAATAAAAAAGATTTTCAAACATCTTTTCTTTTCTTAATTAATTTTTATATTTGCTTCCCTTAACGATACTACTTATAGTTGCTTAAAAATCATTGCATATAACTCTAACCCAGCAAACAATTTTATCAATATTTATGTACTTAAGCTTTTTATGCTTTAATAATATTTGTTGTAGCTGTAAACAGCCATTAAGCCATTGTCCGTTAACTAAGGGTAGAGCGGGCCTTTAACAAATGCACAAAAATTGCACTTAAAAGGATGGACATGCTGATTCATCCCTAAAACTATTTCTTTTATTCAAATATGTTACATTTTCATTGCTTTAAGGAGGTATTAAGTAGGAAACCTCAATATTCATGTAGACTAGAAAAAGGCGTTGCCAATTTAGCGCCTTTTGCGTTAGATTAAACGCTTTTCAACTGCCTAAAAGTCATATTTTTATTATTATACAGTATTCCCTGGATATAAGCAATTACAAAAATGCTTGCAGAACAGTGGATGTAAGCGGAAAATTCTTATATCGAAATCCCGCAACCAAGGGGTGCAAATAGCCACGTGTCATCGAAGCTGACAGTATTCTATTTCTCTCGATGGCAGCACTGGTTTCATATTCGATCATCTCCTACAACTCGATGTGGTGAACAAAGATATAATTTGCTTGGCCCCGTGCCATTTCTGGATCACTGCGAAGAAATTACTAAAGGCATAGAACTAGGCAGAAAGTCAGATCGTTGCCTCGCCTGAAACCTCTACCAGGCCAGATGATTACAAGAGCAAAATTGTCCAATTTTCTTTAATATTTTTTCCCGTAAATCTGCCGTTTAGCGTTAATGGCTTCCAAGATGGCACGAGAGATGCACTTTATCAGCATAACATAATGATTTAACAAATCCCCATAAAGAGAAATCCAGAAACATTTAATCGCATGAACGAGGACGGATCAGTTTTGGAGAGAGAGTTGTCGCAAAGCGACAAAGTAAATTTAAAGTGTGAAGTAAAATTTTCCGTTTTTATAAGCGGGATGCATATATCGAAATAGTTTCAGTACACTCTGAAGCAAAAATCAATCATCAAATCATAGGTTCAGTGCTACTAAGCGTGGAATTTTTATATCCGGGGAATGCCCGTTTTGTTTGTACACTATTTTGCCAAAAATGTGGCTAAAGATTTAAGTAAATGACAACATTTTGCGCTACTCTCGACAGGGAACCAAACCCCAAGAGAAGAAGGACAAATAAGAACGTATCTGAACGATTGGAAGATGATATGTTATCTTTTTATCTGGGCAGATCGCTTCACCCAAACTCCACAGTCCGAAAAAGTAGTAGACTCACGAGTTCAAAGGGACGACCTGTACCCATTCAAAAATTTGCGCTTCTTATGAGACTCCAGTACTGAAACCTTCATCCCATATTGCCTAGAAGCAAACCAGTCGAGCGATTAGCAAGACAGCATGGTTTTCCTTACTTATTAAATTTAGGCACGATTCTAACAACAACAAGATGAAATATTTATACGAAAAATAAAATGAAACCAATGAGAATTATAAAGCACAGCATGTGCTATGAAGTAAACATAAAAAAAAACAATTGTAAACAAAAAAAGCTTTTCTTTTAAAAAAGCTTTTGTTTCATTGAGTTAAAATGCTATAACAATGATTATTTATAAGGGATCACAGTAAGTGTATGTGTTTATTATTAAGTATAATAGAGAGTCAGAGAGAGGCGTGGAAGTGATAAAAATGATGCCAATGCATGCAATAGCTACAAATAAAAATGTATGTAACGTTACAAAGAAATTTTTGTGTATGGCAGAGCAAATTAAAATGTTAAAGAATAAATAAAATACACCACCTATGATGCTTCTGTTTGTTGTGAACAGTTTAATGTCAAATCTTACTACAGATTGAGACGCATTCTCAGGGCTATTGAGGAGGAGGATGTCGAAAGAAATATTCCTTTTTTTCAACGATCATAAGCTGAGATTTGACCTTTCCATTTACAGTATATATAAGACTTCCGCATTTTGACAGTTGGTTACGTCCATCTTATTGCAGTTACATGTGTCAAATTAGCTGTCATTTATAATGTTTATTTTTCCATAACAAACCAAGTGATTTGCTGTGGGTTAGTTGGTCACTGACCCTAATTTATGAGACCCACTTATAGATTAATGGGTTCATAAACAAACAAATTAGTCGAATTTGAGACGATACCCTATGATATGAGGTCGCAGAGCGTCCAAAGCATACTGAAAATGTAATTGTTTTATGCCGATTCTAGGCTGGCCTATTTCATTAAGAACGACTTTAGTCAGATCATTACTGTTGAGGATATGTTAATGATTACAACTTTCTTTAGGCCTGAATTGAATGATCTGGGTACTAACAACATGCTGTTTAAACAGTACAGCGGTACGTGGCACACAGCTCATGCCACATGGGATATTCTGCACTAACGATTTGAGGTCATATCACATGGGGGTGATGTGCACAAGCCATCAAGCTTGTGTGCTCTGATTCCAATAGATTTCTGGTGAAGTTTGCTGAAGCTGCAAGTGTATGCCAATAAGCCACAAACCTTGGTTGTCATCGGTCAAATTCAACCCTATTTATGGAAAATTGAACATTTCAGATGAGCTTCAGCCATAAAAGACGTGGCATACATTTGAACGATCAAATAGCCGATGATATCTTACACACACTTTGTTTCATTTAAATTTAAATATTAAAGGCGCTTAAAAAATACCTTATACAACATCTTTTTTCTTATCACCTTCTTGCATGTTTTTGTTTCTCTTTTAAATGCTTCCTTTTAACGCCATCCTACCTTCAATGCAAGGAATATTAAAAAAATTTTGTTTTTAGAGGTTAGCACGCATAAATCTTTCCGTTCATTCCAGTTATTTTAAGTAAATTTAGTAATAAAACAAAAAATATAATATTTACATACATATACACTGAGTTATTACATTATTATTCTCATTCATACAAAGTAAAGTAAACAATTTAATTTAGTTTCGTTTGCTTACGTGTATGTACTTCATGGCATACGATTATAATTGTCCATCTAAACTAAATGATCTTAATAAAACTTTAATTATTTTAATTAAAAGCAGTACACAGTATTTAAATAATTTTTTTTTTATTTTAAATTCATTCACATTTCATTTACATGTGGAGAAGAATATCCATATTACGTGACTGAGAATATTTGGCATGTCAAACAACGTATTGTACTGCAATAATATGTCAAGTTATTCCCAGTTAAACTACAATCATTTGTAAATAAAACTTTGTGACTTTGGCTCAAATAGAATTAGATTTATCGGACAAGCTATTTATTTCTAAGATAACAATGTGAAAAATTCAATTTTTGTTTAACTTGGCAAAGCTCAATGTATGCTACAATACATTATCCTTTTAATTATTAATGTACACTCTTTGTACCGACAGACCACCTGCTTCCTTTTCCTGCAATGATGTAACCGGTAGCACGGCGTTATAGGCTTTGTCTTCCTTATATTACAGAAAATCAATCCGATGTATGCAATTAATTAAATTTTAAATACATATTTTGTGATTAACCATTCCCTTTTTTTCTTTTTTTGTTTCAAATTACGTCAGAACTGAACACACTCCATGAATACTTTCCATGACATATTTTAACTTTTCTTTTTTACATTTCCTGTGTATTCAATTAAAAGATACCATAACATGTTAATAATATTTAATTCTATACTTTTATTCTGATTTAATAAACATTTTATTGTGCACTATATATAACTAAAGCTATTAAAACTTATCTAACTTGATCGATTAGTTTAAAAACTTCCATTAAGATGTTCATTTGTATGATCAAATGAAATCAGTTACGAGAATAATTATTCATCCGGTGTTTGCAATAGAGACGTTAGCTATAAATCTGCCAGTAACTGACAGTCACATTTGAATTTATTAAAAAAAATCTTTTTAATTTTATTTTTAATAAAAAAACTAATGACGGAGTGTATTCGGTTACTTAGAATTTTAACTGAGTTAGTAGACATCAATATGTACTTTTGCATTTCCACAGGAAAGTGGAAAAAGTTTAGGAGTCTGAAATATTATTTTCGAATAGCATAACGGCTCGTAACACAAATGAACGTGACGACTCGTCTCAGTATTATTGCATACATAATAGGTCATTGCAGCCCTTCGGTCAGGATTACAATCTAGCTTCTCACATCAATTCTGCTGTGTATGTTAATTGTATACATGTATGGCGGGACCTACAGTTTAAAGTCGATACCGAACTACAGTTTTTTTAATAACTTCTCATAGCAATTTTCTATTTTAATTTCTTTTCTTTTTTTTTTAATTTAACTTTCCTTAACAATCTTAACAATTATTTTTTTTTTATAACTTGAATGAATTAATATATTAAACGCGTCTTGAAATCAATTTCAAATCGTAACAATTTATAATAAAAAAAAATTTCCCTAATTAATGGCAACGTTATCTTTACAATATCTTTTTAATATTATCTTATTAATTCTAGTCTAATACTACTTGATAATATACAGTTTATTTGCGTCTATCAATAATGGAAAATTCTTTTCAATCAGTCCATATAACGAGAATTTTAATTACTGCCTGTTGAACCCATAACCTCCATTAAGGAATTGTAATTTAATTGTTAATAACAATTTTAAAGTCTCCAGAAGTTGTGTAAGTAAGTTTAATGAAATGCAAATTGAGCAATAAAAGGAAATTATAGCACGAGTAATTTGATTATTAATTTATAATGTAAAAATAAATTACAATAATGATTTTAATTAACAAACTCCTGATCCCTAATTACTACCATTTAGAAGTAACCTTTAGACAATTTTAAAGCTGGGTTATAAACAGTAGGAGATTAGGTTATGTAATATGGCGAACCATACTTTGGCCAGCAATTAAACACATTATAATACCATCGTCAATATTTAACTCGAGTATCAATCATTAACTAGTGGAAACCAACCCAACAAATCTTGCTATTGCAACAATATCTGTATTTAGAAGCTTGAGGTTAAAAATCTTCGTACTTCTATGACAAGATGGGAGTTAGAGTCTCCTCCTCCTTCTCCTTAGATCCACAACTACTGCAGAAGTCATTTAAGTGACCCAGAAATATTGCATGTACCCTTCTTCTACTACCGATGAGATTAAGCCTTCCTGAAAAAAAACTGGATAATATCCAAATTAACTTAGACTATCGGAATACCTATGCCCTATAACATGTTGGAGATTGCAGGCTCCGTATCGGCCCTGGCCAGCTCTTTAGCAAAGCAATTTCCAACGATATTTCCATGTATTGGAATGACATTTAAGAGTTATTTTTGAATGATCAGAAATTTCCCAAAAGGACCCTAGGCGCCGCCTTCAAAGTAGCGGTGACCTCTGCTTAGAAAATACTACAGTGGTCAGGCAGCCTTTAAGAAAGTTCATAACCCTTAAGTATATTATATTATTATAAATGACCATATAATCAACCTGCATGTCCATAGTTGAGCCAGGATTTGACTGCATTGAGTCTTACTGCAGCCAACTCAACCCTCTGCCTTAATTTCTGTCCACCAGTCTGAACACTACGTTTCCAATCATTGGGCATACTTTCCTCTAGTCCTATTTTGTAAATACCAGCCCATTACATCTCGTCTTAAACAATTCAGTGATCAGACCATCATTAAATGCAGCTTTATTATCCTTAAGTGCACATAATTGCGACATTTACCTCTTCAACGGTTAAGCGGTGAGATTTCTGCGCCGTCATCATCAATCGGGTGCGGTATATCATCTCTAAATTCGTAATTGGTGTCGTCGACGCTTTGTAAGAAAAGTAGAAAAAAGTTGCCTGAACGCTTAAACTTTTAATAGAATTTTCGAGCATCATTCCTACATCTGCACAACTCGACTTTCTCATCCTCTTGCCTTTGCGGATCAATCTTCTTGCGTCTGAAAAGACGTCTCTCATCACTTCTTTTCTCTCTCTAGTCCACGTCAACGACGTAGCGGCGGTCTGCAATGTTTTTGGACGCTCCATTTGTCACTCGTCGTACCATTTGTTTTGTTGGGTTGGGGTGGGCGTTCGAAAGCAAGGACTGTGTCCATAGTAGTGCGCCTAGGAGTGGTATATGTTGGCCCGCAGTACATAAAAAAAATTTATTAAATTATTTTGAACATTTCTTTTCTTTCTAAAAATAAATCATAATTCCCAAAAAAAATTCTCAAATTGAGTCAGTAATGAGTCTGGTGACGCAAAAAGCAAGTCAAAAAATTCATCAAAATTCATTTAAAACCACATTTTAACAAATTATGAAAATCAAAAAAAAAGATGTTTTTTATTAAAGAAATTAAAAAAGAAGAAAATCTTTAAGAAATTCCCCAAAACGTGTTTGGAATAATTGCGGTCTTTACAAAAAAAAAGGACGTTAAGCATAAAAAAAAAATCTTTTTAAAAAAATGTTCAAACATTAACGAGAATTTAAATAAGACACGAGACTTTCATAAAAAAAAAACCAAACGACGAATAAACACCGCGTAAGTAGTAAAAAAAAACAACAGAATTAAACATGAAATCCATACAATTTATTATTATGAGTCAGTCAGTCAGTCCCCTCTATATAAACAACAATATCAACAAATTGACAACGATAGAAAAAAAAAGGTAGAGAGTTACTCCCCATTTGAGTTTTTATTTCTAAATGGAATTCATTTACTGGTCATGTGGTGAATATTATTCGTATTTATTTTTTAGTTTATTTATGGTTTTTTTTTTCTTTTTAACAAATTCTGATAAACAAAAACCTTTAATGGGGTTTGCAAAAATTAAAAAGACAAGAGTTTACAAAAGTTAGCATAAACGACTGTAAACAATACCCTACAAAAGATTATTGGAGTAATGTAATCGATATGTATCTCTTATGTTACTATTAGACTGATAATGTAGAGGACGTTTTAAGCAAAGGGAAGCTGAACAAACTATCCCACAGCAAACTTTTTAGTATCTGGAACTCTTTTCACTTTGTTCCTAAACTGGCCTGTTTTCAGCGAACACATAAGAAACTGGTGAAAGTAAATGTCAGAACTTGTGAAAGTAATGTCAAAAGGTCGCTCGAAATGTATACCATCTTCAAGCTTTGTATTGCTTGAGTATAGTTTTACGGTCTTACGGTAGCAACTGTAGAAAAAAAGGTATAATCTAACCCTTGTCCTATGGCCATTCAAATATTTGAGATAAAATCGAAAAACGGAAAGAAATGGCAGCCCAGCTTCACTGAAAATACTGTAGATGTGTGGAAATGCTAAGCTACATACGTTCAGCTATTATATTGTAACAACTCAAGTAGGTAAAAAGTTAAGAATGCCCATAAAAGTCTTTTCGAATAGGATTAAATTAGTTCCTCTTTATATTATCTGTTATGCCTTTAAGTAAGATGCTGATTTCGGGAATAAAGCAGTATTTTTTATATTTTTTTTCTTGTCAATTTCAAAGCTTAGGTGATCTCAGATAACATAAATAGGCGTGTGACACTAAACTTTCTCTCGAGTACGTACAAGATTTGCTTCCACTCATAAATACATACGTACATACATTATGCACATAATTGGTCACTACAACCCTTTAGTGTTTAGTAGTTTCTCCCACCACTTAAGTTGTGTGTGTTCATTTTATACATGATGGGGGGGGGACTACAGTTTAAAGTCGACTCTTAACAACAGATTTTTGAGAACCTTTTTCATGCTAATTTTATTTACTTTCAGAGTTTATGTCAGAAATCTGCTGAGACGAAGACGCCGAAGAATTTTTTCTTTTCGTATTTCGTTTGTTGATTTTTTCTAACCTGGAGTTCGAACCGAGGCCTAACGTCTAATAAGCCAACACACTGCCTACTAAACTATGGCGACTATAAGAATTTTTTAATCTGTAGCTTGTTTTCACAGTTCTTGAAATAAATGTCGGTCTGAATTTCCATTCCTCACTGTATTTTTCGTTTATATTGCATCCATTCTGTATGAAAATTTGAATAGATGCCTGATGTTAAAGTGTATTTTGTATTTCTGTTGAATACAATTGTCAACACTAAACTCTCTCTATCAGCTCAGCCATGTGTTAGTACTTCGCTTGGTGGTCAGTTTCTTGAATGTTCTGACGTCTATTTCTTGTGCATTTTCACACAAGCTGTAATGTCGTTTGTGAAATATTTCTGAAGTAGGTACTCCTACTTCTTATGGGACAGCAGTTTCGTTTCTTCTACGTAAACGAGCGTAGGATTATGCCGGTTACAGATTCTATTTAATATTCTGTGCATCTGTTATGTTCTTGGGGAATTCTTTTGCAATAGTTAGTCCCAGATCTTGTCAAACGCTATGTTTATTTGGTATTCTATAAATCAACAATATTTGAGCACTGCATGTTGATCTATTCTCTGCTGATTATCATATTAGAGACGCCTTAGTAAGCATGTAGGAATTTTAGGAACTTGTAAAGCCACAAGTTTCGTTCAGAAAAATCTTTACTGCTTTCTAGTGTGTCCTGTAAGCGGCCTAAATTTATATGAATATGGAAGAACACTCAAAATCATTAAAAGACTATCGGACAACAATATCGGCTTGAATATAAATAACACTTCACCATACTGATGCATTAAGAAATCGGCATGTCGTCCGATAATTTAATAGACTTGCTCTTCATATATCATTTCTTTTTTACTAAATTCTAAAACAACATTTTTCCGACAGCTATTTTGAAATTGTTTTATCTTCTATTTACTCAGTTACTACCGAGTTTAGTAAACCCCTAGTACCTGTGCAATAAAATAGCTAAGGTTTCTTATCAGTAAAACTGTTTCTGTTTTTATTTTTATTTTGTTCGTTTTTTTTTTCGTTTATTATTTTCATTAATTGTAATTAGTCATTGGATTTTGCGAAATTTTTTTTCCTATTGTTGTACGCGATTAAATTAGCAGCAGACGGCATGAATTATTTTTTTGTTGTTATCATATTAATCGATAAAAAGTTATAAAAAAATAAAAATTAAAATGATTTGAAATGAATTTTGCCATATTTTGAAGTGATTTTACACCATAAAGATTAATTTTTAATTAAACATTCTTTTCTTTTTTTTTCCAATATTGTAATTTATAACACCTGTTCGGATTTAGACCTTTAAACACTTCAAAGTGTTATAAAAACTAAACCAGCGCCTTTAATTATAGCAAACGATTGATTTTATAAATAATTTATACCCTTTTAAAATCGATTAAATTATGTCGAAGTATTCCAATAAAACTAGACCAAAATCATAATTCCAAATGTAGGCCTTCAATTAAAATTAAGTTTTAAGAAAAACTGCATGCGCCCTTTTAGAGAGAGATATAAAAAAATGTTATTGAACTTATCCTTTTCTTCCATGTACATACATTATTTACGTATATATTCACGATCAACATTCAAACATAGTTCTACTTTGTTGTTAACATATGTTAATATTTTAATAAATTTTTATAATTGAGTAGATAGTGTGTTGGCTTATTAGATATGAGACTTCGGTTCACACCTCAGGCCAAACATCTCCAACAAAACCTCTGAGAGTGAATAAAATTGCCATGAAAAGTTTCTCAAAAATCTGTCGTTCGGAGTTGACTTTAAACTTTAGGTCCCGCCACTCATATATAAAATTAACGCACACAACGTTAGCCGTGTGAGAAGCTAGGTTGTAATCCTAACTGATGGATTATAATGACCAATTATGTATGTACGTTTGTATAATAAACTGAAGGAATGCAGCTGGATATGACCTTAAACTAGAAGCAAAATATCATCTGAAATCACTAAAATGGCAACACTGTAGCCCATATGTAAACAAGTTGATTTTTGACAGCCTTTGATAGTAACAAACATCGCAAAAAATCTATAAATATGGCTACGAATTGTTCTGCAATTCCACTGATTTAATTCCGAGTGACTGTTCCTCATTTGCAAACCACAAGGAATCACTACTGAAAAGAGATTTAATTCAACGTTGAAGTTATTTCCTAAACTATTCCTAATGGGGATTTATTATATTCATTTAATAGATTTATTATATTTATTATATATTATTTATTTAATTATATTTATTTAGATTATATTATTCATTTTAAGTGCTTACTACACGACAACGATCCGAAGTATATGTAGTTCACACGTGGCGAAGCCCTGCTTTTACATAATTGTTCAAAACTACTCCAAACACCCGTACAGGCCCCTGATCTCAACATTACTGTTTGGGAAAAACTCGCCCATAAGCTCTATTAATCCAGTATCAGCATAGTGGGCCAGTTGAAACAAGGAATTAGGCGAGAATGAAACAAAATAATCCCGGAATTTTACACCAAATTTTGTACAGTTAATCGAAGCAGTAATAAAAGCATTGGATTGGCAATAATAGCAAAAGACTTTTGTATCAAGTGTTGAAACAGTGCCTTTTATTTAACTTTCCAATTAGGCATGATATTTGTTAATATCGTTTTCCTTTTTTGTTTTAAAAATTATTTTTAAATAAAAAATGCATTGTTTAGAACCTTTACTGAAATATTTCCATTCAAATGAAAAAATAAACATTTGAATAAGCTCATACCTACTGTCCAATTATTTGTTTGAGCCACTCTATCTATATATTATGACAATTGCTGCTTATTGACTAGCATTTTATGTGCATAATTTTAATTGCATTAAGTATGCCAATTATTTTCTTTTTTAGAGATTTTTCCATTGCTTTTAATTATTTAAAAAGTACTCATATTAATATGTGATTATGTATTTTGTTTTCAAATAAACAAAAATAAATAAAATTAAATCAAATAAAAAAAGGAAATTAAATTCAAATATTAATTATTCTACAATAAAGAAAAATTTACTTCCTAAACCCAGTACCCCCCACCCAGTTAAATTTTAAGTTAAAAAAAAAAGATTAAATATTTGCATAGAATTTCTAAATGGAAATTATTCCGTTCTATCAGTCATTATTATTGACGACAAATCATCACTTGCATTTACACTGTGATGACAGCAGATTGAATGACAAATAGACAGATGCTTACGCACGTACAAACGGCGCGGATATGCTTACTGGGCATACTGGCGCGAGTATGAATAACTTGTACAGTATAGCTTAGAGGAGACGAAACATACAAAATAAAATAAAATCCATGGCAAATATTTGTTAAACAATAAATAATATTTTTCTGTATTCCTTGTTAAATCAATTAAATAGAATTTTATTTATTTTATTTTATTTATTTTATTTTATTTTATTTATTTTATTTTTTAATTATGAATTTTTATTTTATTTATTTTCTTTATAAATATGTACGTATGTTGTTGTAAAAATTTTTTTAATTATTTAATTATTATTCTATTACACAATCTACATATAAAAGTTTATCTTTTCTTTAATGTTATTGTTTTTTTTTTTGTCTATCTTTGTAGATTTCAATTACGTGGTCCCCTAATTATATGGAATACTATGCTGGCCATGTTTAGTATTATGGGAGCATTTCGTACAGCTCCCGAACTTATACACGTTTTACGTCATTATGGTCTTTTCCATTCCGTTTGTGTTCCTAGGTAAGTTGTGGTTTTATAGTATAATTACAAAAAACAAAATACAAAAAATACACTGCATTCCAAAAATATTCGAAAATATTTAAAATATTGCCTTATAAGAATTACAAGGGAAGTTTAATAAATTTGTGACTTTCTATTTTCCCTATCCTCTACTGATTAATTTCCATCAAAATATGAATTAAAATTTAACAATTAGTGTGAAGAAACTAGTCAGTAATTTGAGGAAAATATGAATAAGGTTATCTCAACTCCGGATTAAGGACTTAGGGAATATTTCTTAACCTGAAGTAATTGGTTGTCGCCGTAGTAGTATAGTGTTGACTTATTAGACGTGAGCCCACGACGGTTCAAACCCCAGGTCAGACATCTCCAACAAAACAAGATACGAAAAAATATTTCTTTAGCGACTTTCTCTGCGAGTAAATTAAAATTGTCATAAAAAGTTTCTCAAAAATCTGTCCTTCGGAGCCGACTTTAGGTAGTTGTAGGTCCCTCCACTCACTCCACTGTATAATATTAACACTCATAGGTGGTGTGAGAAGCTGGGACGAAATCCTGCCTGAAGGGTTGTAATGACCAATTATGTATGTTTGTGTGTATGTATGATTGGAAGCAAGCCATGTGCGTACCCAAGAGAGTTTTCTATTACGTCTATATTATCTGAGACTACGTAAGCTTTGAAATGGACAAGGATAAAATGAAATAAAAAAAATGCCGCTTTAATCCCGAAATTAGATCTTATCATGAAGGCATAACAAGCAGTATAAAGGCGAATTCTATTCCAAAAATTTTTATGGCCTTATTAAAGCATTCTTAACTTTTTTCTATGCAAGTAGGAAATATACGCCCCATAATCTAGGTAGTCGTTTTGGCTTAACTGAGTACGGGATGTTAATGCAAGACTAATGAAGAAGAGATTGTATTTTCTAAAGTCCTGATATAATTTTCAAGGTTCTAGAAGAAAAGACAATGTAAAAAGAGCCGTTTTATAAATTATTAGGTTATTTATTAGAGGCATAACGGGCAGTATGAAGGTTAATTCTATTCGAAAAGGCTTTTACGGCGTTATTAAAACATTCTTAACTTTTTTTTATAGACAACTAGGAATTATACGCCCTTGGATCTAGGAAGTCGCTTTGGTTTAACTGAGTACAGAAACATAATGCACGACACCTGAAGAAGAGTGTGTATTTTTAAAACTCCTTGTACAATGTTCAAGGTTCTAGAAGAGTTATAAGAACTCGTATCCTTAATATAATGACACATACATATGGACCTGTTATAATTATGACAGTTAAATATGAATATTTTTAAAACAATTTTTAAAATTTAATTTTTAACATCTTCAAATGACTCAACTGAAATGTCTGAGTACCTGCATCAATTAAAGCAGTTAATCGTCTTGACCTTGATAATTATTTATCCTGTTTTTTTTTATTTTTTTATTTCTTTTTTTATTATTATTACAATAAAATTCCATCACAATCTTACTGAAATCATCACAGAAAATCCTTTTACTTTTTAAACGTTTGGAAATTAATTTAATAACAGCGAATGGAAGTTTTTGAAACTGTAAACTTTAAAGTTTTCCAGATTTTTTTTTTATTACAGTCATTGTTGTTGTTATTGCTGTTATTAAAGAAATCGATCTGTTTAGTTTCTGAATTATATGTGGTAGTATAAACCAGTTTCAGTTGTTTAGTTATTATCTACGTTCTGACAACGTATTCAGACAAGTTTTTAATTCTTTTTTTTTTTATAAAAATGATTGGCATACAGAATGTCTGCTTAAAATAATCCAGGAATTAATTATAGGTACAGTAGAAACTAAAAACAAAATGGCAAACATTCTTTTACGCAAACAGGATGACCTGAACGTATAATCGTGAGACCCGTTTGATGCCGTTAACCTTCTGGCAGAGTAATTGATTTTTCATAAAGTGATAGATCATTGATGTTAGTGATAGACCATTGCTGTAGCCGCCGTAGTCTAGTAGATAGTGTGTTAAACTGTAGGTCCCGCCACTCATGTATAAAATTAACACACACAACATAAGTAGTGTGAGAAGCTAGGCCGTAATTCTGACTGAAGGGTTGTAATGGCCAATTATGTATGTATGTATGATAGACCATTGCTAGATCTCAAGAGATAAAAGCCAAAAGGATTCTTCGAATCCAATACTGATTTTCAAATCCCGTTCATTTCAGTAATGAAGCTGCCTAGTAAATCACACTGGGTCCCCATAATCAATTATCTTGAGAATGGATAAGCGTAAATCATAATGACTTAGACTTATACGAAGAGACTTTAGTACACATTTTTATTCACTCACATCCTAACCTAGTCTCTGAAATAATGCATAAATGACACACGCCGGGCATTTATTACCATTGAATTTTGCCATCAAAATTAGTGCAACTGAATCAACAAAAGTAGGGTATCAGGACCATAAATGCGTTTCACATTTTTAGAATCCTATTTTCATAGCAAAATTAATTCACTAACGATAATGCAATTGCCTCTACAAAACTCGAGTCACAAATTACTAAAGTCATTTGAAAACTTAAATTGTTTGATTTTTTCTCTCCTTTGTAAGTGTACATATAATTATTTCACTCACTGTATGCTATTATGTTTACTTTAATGTGAGAATTTATTGCAACAGTGTGCTGGGAATTTTTGATTTTATTTTTGGTTGTTTTTTTCGTATTTTTCTGTTAAAAGACTATTGAACTTGAACTTCAAAGAGAATTATAAATTATAACGGCTTTTAAAATGTTTAATTTTATAACTTTTTTATATTTTTTCTTACCAATATTGCATTTTTTTATGGTTGAGTAATTGTTTTTTTACATTTTTTTCTTATATTTCAGTTACATTGAACAAGATCGTGTCTGTGGTTTTTGGACATGGTTATTTGTCCTTTCGAAGCTACCCGAACTGGGCGATACCATATTTATTGTGCTGCGCAAACAGCCCCTGATCTTCCTGCACTGGTATCATCACATTACGGTCTTAATCTATTCGTGGTTCTCGTACACCGAATATACCTCATCAGCTCGTTGGTTTATTGTCATGAACTATTGTGTACACTCTGTCATGTACTCATACTATGCCTTAAAGGCAGCACGTTTCAATCCACCACGTTTCATTGCCATGATCATTACGTCATTGCAGTTGGCACAAATGATTATCGGCTGTGCTATTAATGTGTGGGCCAATGGTTTCCTTAAGACCCATGGCCCACAGTCGTGCAATATATCGCAGACGAATATTAATCTATCCATTGCCATGTACTTTAGCTATTTTGTATTGTTTGCAAGATTCTTCTATAAGACATACTTGTCACCGGAGGGCAAGAAAAGCAGACGTATGGCTGCTTCATTGGCTGCACAAAATTCCGCCAAACTAACGACATCACCTAAAATGACGACGACAACAACAACAACACCAACAACATCGAATGATGCAACAAATGCAACAGCAAACTTGCTTAAATCGAAAGTGCAGTAAATGTATATAAAAACATGTTATTCAGGGGTTTTAAACAAAAAATAAAAAACAACAAAAACAAAAAACAAAAACAACAATGTTTTAAGGTATCTTATTATAATTAATATCTCTTAAAATTAAAATTAAAAAAAATTATATAAAAAGAAAAATACACTCTATTTATTTTTGTCTAAAATACTATATAAAACAAGAAGAGGAAGTTGAAGATGAAGATGAAGATGAAGATGAAGAAAAATATATATATTTAATAATAAAAGAAAAAGAAAAACAAAAACAAAAGCAAAAAAAGTATATTGAAAATGTGAAAAACCCAAATCAACCAAACACACACAAAAACAAAAGAAGAAAAAATAATTAAAAGTCTACAAAAAATATTATTATTAATTATTATAATAAATAAACAAACAAACAAAAAAATATATTCTATATTTTATTTGTTCTTTAAAACTTAAAACAAACCCACAAAAAGCAAACAACAAAAAACAAAGAAAAAGAAAAACAAACCACACACAAAATACATTTTAAAAAAGGGGGATGGAATTGAAAATATTTTCTATTTTAAAAAATAAAATTAAATTAAAAATAAAAAAAGAAAACAAATAAACAAACTTTTTAAAATAATACTAAAACTGAAAACAATAACACGAACAGAAAGAGCAAAACAAAAATTTAATTATTTAATTAACAAATAATGCGGTTTTCCACATTATTTCCATTATAGTTCCAAATATTTTCCAATCATTCTTTATACCATCATACAGGCTTTAAAATAAAGTAGTGTAGTATTAAACAAATTTGAAATGAAATCATTTAAAAATGAATTGGTTTTAAAAACACAAAAAAAATAAACAACAAATAAATAAATTAATTGTAATAAATAAACTTGTTACTATGGATCATCTTGGGTAGGCATATTTTGATGTTCTTATTTAAATTTTATTTTTATGGATTTATTTTATATTATTTTTCTTTTAGTTTTTATATAATTTTATAATTTCTCAATGTTTTCCTAGTTTATAAGAATATTTTTAATAATAATAAAAATAATAAAGAAAAATGTGTACAATTTAAAAACGAAATATATTTTCACTTTCTAAATTTAAATTGAATTAATACAACAATAGAATTGAAGTTATTATTTTTATTTTTAATATCGAAAAAATTATTAAATTAAATATTATAACAAAAAAAATTTCTGTTATTATTATTATCACTTGCAAAAATTGAACTATCAATAGAATTGAAGTTGTTTTTTTTTTATAATAAAAAATATAATTTAAACAAATAAAAGAAAAATATTTTCTACAAATTATTTGTACTTTTTAAAAGCAAAAATGTATTTTTTATTTTATATTATGTGCACATACTTTGATATATTGTGATATTAAAGTAAACTTCTAATGGCTTGCATATTCTCCCTTTTGCTACAAAAACTTCTTTAGGTTTTTTTGGCATTAAAGATCTTAGATTTTTAATTGCTAATGCGTATACATTTACTTTTTTAGTCTTCAAAAATTGTTCAAATGCTTCAAATCTGCAATTGTAGAATTTTTCAGTTTAATTTAAAGCAATTACTCTCTTGTTTCTGTTATCGGATATAAAAATTCAATTATTTTTAATGCCTTTATTTTTTAGAACACACAACAAAAAAGGCCTTACAATCCATAATCCTATGAAACATAAAAAATTATTTAGTCACCAGAATAAAAAGAAAAGCACACGTGTTTACTATTTATTTCGAAGTCTTCTTTTTAAAATTTCCACTAACTATCCATATAACTTAAGGGCCTAATATTTAATGAGAGTTGGGATTCTAGATGTGAGTTTATTAAGCTTTTTTCCTCAGTTGGGCATTGATTTCCCAATACCGGTTAATATTTCTTTTACTAAGGTATGCTTCTGATGTACAATTAAGGTTTGAATTGCAGATACGAAGTATTATTTACTAATGTTGCTGGCAATATACATACGTATAGTGTTTATTATTCTACCGTATCTCTACATTTTTGGAAAAGATTAAAAATAATGTCAAATTTTTACAACAAACGCTTTAAAGCAGTATAATTAAAAGTCAACGTCTTGAATTTGATTTAAATTGATTTACTAAAGCCGTTCAAGATGATCAATTAAAATTAAAATATTTAACGATTGAAATGTTTAATATTTATAAATTAAAAACTATTTTTTTTTTCAATTAATTTATATACAAAGGATAACTTATTAATGGATGGTATAAAAATATAAATCTGAAGAAAATAAGACAACTTTAAAAAACAAGAGATATTGCTGGAAAAGCCGTTTTTAAATGAAATTTAAATCAAAAGAATTTTAATTTTATCTCATGATTAAGATTTGATTTTTAATTGAATTTTAATTTCACTTGATTTCGATATTTTCAAAACAAGCTTAAGACCACCTTTTAAATGTCTTTCAAAGTGGACCTTTTCTAAAATAAAACTACAACAATTCGAACTTCTTAAATAACGTTGAATACTTTTCCAACAAAGAACGATAAAGTATTCATTTTTTTTATTTATAACATTACTTGCATTTATTAAAATGCATTTTATGGGCATTAATTTATGAAACATAAATAATTTCAAACACTGAATTGTCGCTACATATGGCTATAACTTATAATCTGGCTATAAAAAAAACAAAACTTTACATGCTACTGCGTCATTTGAAGAACAAATTAAATTAAAAAATAATTTTAAAAACAATGTGGTTTTTTATAAAAGAATTCTTACAAAATTTAATTTAAAGAGAGACTAATTTAAAAGTACTAGACAATGCTTAATAAAATATTAAGCTTGCATAAATGCTAATATAAAACATACCTATAAACAATATGTTATTCTAAATTTATTTATAAAGTCATGCAGTAGCAAATATTTCCATTCCACAATTGCTAAACAATAGTATCAATCACAATGGAAATATGGCAAGTCAATGTGCCTGCGATCTCATTCGCAATGCACAGACAAACTGGTTGAAGGCAATGGGTCAAGGGAGCAATCACTTGCCTAAGTAATCAAAACCAAAACCTTAATCACTACTTAATTATTAACACAAATTCAAGTGTATGTACCATGTACTTTTGTGCAGTTTAGCAAGCAAATAGCTTGATATGAATCAGATACATCAACACAGAGGACATTGCATTTATCCCCTGGCTTAAAGCATATTCTCTTTACTATTTCTTTAATGTAAAATCGCCAACAATTTCCAATCGATTTCATTCCATTATTCACTTGCGTTAGCCCGGAGATTCATTATGTATTTGGACAGTAAAGCTATTGTCAAAAGAACAAATTACAAGTTAGTGTTTGAAGTTATGAATATTTGATATGCCGGTCCTCATTTCTAAAACATAATTTTTTTTATAAAGAGGTGTAGACAGTGCCTCAACTCCAACAAAATTTTACTTTGGCTATTGAGCAATTGAAGACTTTGTTTAGCATAATTAAAATAGATTTAGGGTGAGTAAACTATATAAGCTGAATGCTTAAGACCTTTATAAACCAATTTAAGGTATGGTCTAGAATTGTCTTGATAAATGTTTTACTGACAAAAACGATTGTTTTCTTAAGATACTCAAATTGTTGACCTTATAGGCCGGAATCGAAAGTTTGATTGTATAGATTATTTTTGTCTACACTTCTAAGCACTGTGTGTACTGTTTTGTAACTTAACTGGCTGCGTTTTCTCTTTGTATCTATCTCCCTGTTGAGTCAAATAAAATCAAAACTAACAAAATTTCGTTTCTAGTATAAAATCTTATCTTTCTAAGGCCACCTGATGATCCGTCTGTTGTTTTTCTTTTTTTGAAATTGTTGGATTTAGTTTTTTAATTTTTTTTATCGCTTTTCAATTTTAATAAAATTCAAATAATTTTTAACGAATTTACGAATTTGTATTTGCATGTACAAATTTCATAATTTTCCATTATAAAAATATTGCCTGCCGATGGTATTGTCCAGCATTATTCTTAGACATATTTTTGTAATAGATTAAAGAAGAAGTTTGAATGTTGTATTAAAGCTCTTAACACTAAAGCCTTTCTGTTTAAGATGAAGTAATTAAATTGAAATTAAAACACAAAAAAAAAACCCTTTAAAAGTCCATAAAAAAAAGTAAAAAAGTTTTGTAATAAATTTTTTTTCTAACCAAATATAAAATTAAATAACTTGAAAAATAAATTTGCTACGAAGCAAGAAAAGAAAAGAAAAAAAAACAGCAATAAAAATAAAACAAAAATAAATTGTTCCATTGAATAAATTAAAAAAGAAAATACTTATTGAAAAAACAAGAACAAAAGCAAAAAAAAAGGTATCAAGGCTCTGTTAGGGTTCAAAACAACTCGAACAAACGATTTAAATTATTTTTTAAAGGTTATTTCTACAAAAAAACAAAAACAAAAATAAAATAAACATAAATAAATAGAATTAAATAAAGTAATTGCAAATGTGTAATTAACAACAAGAAATTAGTATTTTTATTGTAAAAGTCAAAAATAAAAGAAAAAAAAAAGAAAGAGAAATGATAGCAAAAACAAAATAATAAATTTGCTTTTACCTTAAACTAAACTTAATTAAAGTTAATAATATTTCAATTATTGAAACAAACAAACAGAAAAACACAAATTAAAAAAAAAAAGAAAACAATTTATTAAAGTATTAAACAAAAAAAAAAAAAAATAGTCAAAGTTAAGTTTGTATTTGTATTTGTTCTTATAAATAAGTCGAAAAATTAAATTTAAAGTTTCCTTTCAATGAAATGGAAACACATTTCTTTTTTGTTGCTTTAATACATAAAACTATTTAAATTAATAACTATAATCAATTAAATATTTTAGCATTTATTGTCGTTTGTTTATTATAAAAATTTTGTTTAAATAACTCTTTTCTAACTGTTGGTTTACATTTACTGAAATTCTCTTTCCGAAATCAAATTTGCAATTTAACAAATTGAAATTCAAAAAATTTTTATCAAAAGAAAAATATATTTTGTAGTACATACATATAAGAAAATCCATACTCTATTACATTCTGCTTTCCTCTTACCCTGATAAATTCAAACTTTTTGGAAAAAAAAACTTTCGTAATGTGGACATATGCAGGCTTAACAACAATTAATATTTTTTTTTATCCAATATCTGTTATATTTTATGGCTGAGGTTTTTCTTTATTTTCAAAAATTACAATAAATAAACCATATACCATATATTTATCACTACTATTATTTAATTATTTAGTAACATTAATTTATATTGTATGAAATTTAGATATTAAGCATAGCATCAGTAATTGTTTGACTCTTATTTTTTTTTTATTAAATTAATTGTTGAACTAAAAACAAAAAAGCGCAAATATTTTTTATCATTTTTCCAAATATAAAGAAATAAATGAACAAATTTTTTGAAATGCAATAAACATTATTGAAGTTTTATTAAAATAATACCATAACTCATCCTCAAGAAAGTTGTTAAATAGCAGTTATGAACTGATATCTTAACATAAAGGCATGCAGCATGGCTAAGATTGGCTGTACGCGACATTATCTAGTGGCCTTAACACTTGTACCTGCAAGATAGTAAAAGTTACGATGGTACATCATTTCAGCTCTAGTCACTTGCTTTTGCTCAGTCTTTTTTAAAGACTAAATATTTAATATATATATACATACTTGACGAAGCTTCTACTTTAATCTGAAAGTACAAGCTGAGACCTTTCCAATGACACCACTTTTGTTGAAATACACTCAGTCCTTCCGGAGTTATAAGCGTTTAAATATTTATCTTAACCGACGCACACGAACACACACACACACAAGATTCAGACAGTAGAGTTACGGAAGACCTATAAAAAACTCTATTTAATCCATTAGACCTCATTTATCTCCTCAGACAGAAATACTTGACGAAGCTTCTACTTTAATCTGAAAGTACAAGCTGAGACCTTTCCAATGACACCACTTCCATTTCAATAGGCCCCCTGTTTCCAGAGTTATAAGCGTTTAAATATTTATCTTAACCGACGCACACGAACACACACACACACACAAGATTTTCTGTTCAAAATTCTCGTCAATATTTTTTTGTGAAATACAGGCCATGACCAGAATCATGACAGCAAGCAAATATCCGGTAAACAAAAATATTTATAAGCTTATAACTCCTGGACCCAAATGGGCCCCCAATATTGAAATGAAAGTGGTTGTCATTGAAAAGGTCTGAGGTCGTAACTTTAAGGTGCATATACAAATTCAGACAGTGAGTTTACGGAAGACCTATGAAAACTCTATTTAATCCATTAGACCTCTGTTAATCTCCCTCAGATAGAAATACTTGACCGAAACTTTACTTTAATCTGAAAGTTGCAAGCTGAGACCCTTTCCAATGACACCACCGACTTCCATTTTCAATAGGTCCCCTGGATCCATCAAAAGTTACTAAGGCGTTTAGAATATTGTATCTTAACGCGACGCAGCCGAACACACACAGCAGCACAACGATTTTGCTGTTCAATAATTCTCCGTCAATGATTTTCTTTTGTGAAATACCCCAGGCCAACAGAATCATACAGCAAGCAAATATCGGTAAGACAAAAATATTTACAACGCTTATAACTCTGGACCCAATGGGCCCCTATTGAAATGGAAAGTGGTTGTCATTGAAAAGGTTGTCTGAGGTCGTTACTTTTAAGGTCATATACAAATCTCAGACAGTAGAGCTTACGGCAAGACCGATAGAAAAACCTCTAATTTAATCCATTAGACCTCATTTATCTCCTCAGACAGAAATACTTGACGAAGCTTCTACTTTAATCTGAAAGTACAGCTGAGACCTTTCCAATGACACCACTTCCATTTCAAGTAGCCCCTGGATCCAGAAGTTATAAGCGTTTAAATATTTATCTTAACCGACGCACACGAACACACACCACCAACCAAGATTTTCTGTTCAAAATTGCTCGTCAATATTTTTTTGTGAAATACCAGGCCAACAGAATCATACAGCAAGCAAATATCGGTAAAACAAAAAATATTTAAACGCTTATAACTTGGACCCAATGGGCCTATTGAAATGAAAGTGGTGTCATTGAAAAGGTCTGAGGTCGTACTTTAAGGTCATATACAAATTCAGACAGTAGAGTTACGGAAGACCTATGAAAAAACTATTTAATCCATTAGACCTCATTTATTCCTCAGACAGAAATCTTGACGAAGCTTCTACTTTAATCTGAAAGTACAAGCTGAGACCTTTCCAATGACACCACTTCCATTCAATAGGCCCCCTGGATCAGAGTTTATAAGCGTTTAAATATTTATCTTAACCGACGCACACGAAACACACACACACAACAAGATTTTCTGTTCAAAATTCTCGTCAATATTTTTTTTGTGAAATACCAGGCCAACAGAATCATACAGCAAGCAAATATCGGTAAACAAAAATATTTAAACGCTTATAACTCTGGACCCAATGGCCTATTGAAATGAAAGTGGTGTCATTGAAAAGGTCTGAGGTCGTACTTTAAGTCATATACAAATTCAGACAGTAGAGTTACGGAAGACCTATAAAAAACTCTATTTAATCCATTAGACCTCATTTATCTCCTCAGACAGAAATACTTGACGAAGCTTCTACTTTAATCTGAAAGTACAAGCTGAGACCTTTCCAATGACACCACTTCCATTTCAATAGGCCCCCTGGATCCAGAGTTATAAGCGTTTAAATATTTATCTTAACCGGACGCACACGAAACACACCACACACAAGATTTTCTGTTCAAAATTCTGTCAATATTTTTTTGTGAAATACCAGGCCAACAGAATCATACAGCAAGCAAATATCGGTAAACAAAAATATTTAAACGCTTATAACTCTGGACCAATGGGCCTATTGAAATGAAAGTGGTGTCATTGAAAAGGTCTGAGGTCGTACTTTAAGGTCATATACAAATTCAGACAGTAGAGTTACGGAAGACCTATATGAAAAACTCTATTTTAATCCATTAGACCTCATTTATCTCCTCAGACAGAAATACTTGACGAAGCTTCTACTTTAATCTGAAAGTACAAGCTGAGACCTTTCCAATGACACCACTTCCATTTCAATAGGTCCCCTGGATCCAGAGTTATAAGCGTTTAAATATTTATCTTAACCGACGCACACGAACACACACACACACAAGATTTTCTGTTCAAAATTCTCGTCAATATTTTTTTGTGAAATACCAGGCCAACAAGAATCATACAGCAAGCAAATATCCGGTAAACAAAAATATTTAAACGCTTATAACTCTGGACCCAATGGGCCTATTGAAATGAAAGTGGTGTCATTGAAAAGGTCTGAGTCGTACTTTAAGGTCATATACAAATTCAGACAGTAGAGTTACGGAAGACCTATGAAAAACTCTATTTAATCCATTAGACCTCATTTATCTCCTCAGACAGAAATACTTGACGAAGCTTCTCTTTAATCTGAAAGTACAAGCTGAGACCTTTCCAATGACACCCACTTCCATTTTCATAGGCCCCCTGGATCCAGAGTTTATAAGCGTTTAAATATTTATCTTAACCGACGCACACGAACACACACACCACACAAGATTTTCTGTTCAAAATTCTCGTCAATATTTTTTGTGAATACCCAGGCCAACAGAATCAGTACAGCAAGCAAATATCGGGTAAACAAAAATATTTAAACCGCTTATAACTCTGGACCAATGGCTATTGAAATGAAAGGTGGTGTCATTGAAAAGGTCTGAGGTCGTACTTTAGTCATATAACAAATTCAGACAGTAGAGTTACGGAAAACCTATAAACAAATCTATTTAATCCATTAGACATCATTTCTCTCCTCAGAAAGGAATACTTAACGAAGCTTCTATTTTCGTCAGAAAGTACAAGCTGAGACCTTTCCAATGACACCACTTTCATTTCAATAGGCCTCCTGGATCCAGAGTTATAAGCATTTAAATATTTATCTTAACCGACTCGCACAAACACACACACACATACACAAGATTTTCTGTTCAAAATTCTCGTCAATATTTTTTTGTGTAGTACCAGGCCAACAGAATCTTACAGCAAGCAAATGTCGGTAAACAAAAATATTTAAACGGTTATAACTCTGGATCCAGGGGACCTATTGAAATGAAAGTGGTGTCATTGGAAAGGTCTGAGGTCGTACTTTAAGGCCATATACTAGTTCAGACAGTAGAGTTACGGAATACCTATAAAAAACTCTATTTAATCCATTAGACATCATTTCTCTCCTCAGATAGGAATACTTAACGAAGCTTCTATTTTAGGTTCAAAAAACCTACACGTGGTCTTACAGATGCCAATGCGGCCTGTGTTTTCTTTGAAACTGAGAACATCGCAAGTATTACGGTCCTATTTTCCTTTTTAAATAAAAGTCTTTTTTTTTTGTTTTTTTAATTTTTCAGTTGATTATCAACATTTATTGTAATCTTTTTGTAATTCTTTACTTATTTTTTTTGTTTTTGTTTTTTATACATACAATTAATGTTTTAAAGTTTAATATTTTTTTTTGTATTTATTTTAAATTTATTATTTATTATTTTTCTTTTTTATTATTTTTAATTTGTTTATGGTTTAACTATTCGTTTTTATTTCATTTTTTAGTTTGCTTGATTTCGATCTATTTTAAAGGGAATCTCTGTTGTGTTGCTTTTTTTTTTTTTGATAAGTAGCAAGTTTTGTTGTCTTAATAGAGTTGTCATTTAATTTAATTTTTATTTATTGTTTGTTTGTTTCTTGGTTTATGGTTTATTGGTTTTCTACAATTTAATTTTTTAAAATATACAATTTAATGTTCGTTACATTTCGTTTCGATTAATTTTGAAAAAACAAAATTAATTAAGTTTCTTATTATCATACCGTGTCTCTAATATTTTTATTTCTTCTTCTTTATTTACTGTTGTATGCTTAACGTTTTGAGTTTATTTCTCTGTTTAAAGTGAGATTATGGTAAGATTTTTCTTTTATTATTATTAATATTTTTCATTTGTATTTGAATTATTGTTGTTTGTTTGTTTATTATAATTTTCAATGGTGCAACCTGCATAACATTTCATTTCACTTCATTTGTTTATCCTTTTTAGATACAATATTTTATGTTCTATTGTTTTTTGTTTTGTTTTATTGTTTATTTCATATGACATGTTTCAATAGTTTTTAATTTTATTCTTATTTCTGTTTGTTTGTTTGTTTGTAATATTTAATTTTTCTTTCTTACATACATATTTACAAATGATTTATTGTTATTGTTATGGTTTGTTTTCTGTTTTATTTCTGAAGGATATTGTCTAGGTTTTTTTTTTGCCGGCTTTCTTTTTTATTTAGTGTTTTGTATTGTATTGTTAATGGTAGCCTTTGGTATGGTTGGCTAGTTACCGGCGGTAATGTGGTTGTTTTGATAGGTATTCAAGTGTACGGTTGTAGGCTGATTTGAATGGAAATTAAAAAAAGAAAATATAAGTTAATGCTTAAAAATAATTTGCTAAAATAAAAAGATAGAATAAGAGAAAGGTTAAGATGATCGCAAGTAAACAAATTATCCGGTAGGGAGCTATAAAAAAAGACTATCCAATTTAAGTTTATTTAAGGCTTGTAAGTGACATTATCGGAAGTAAGTTTGTAGATTATCAGAAATTATATACAGTCACAGAAAAAAGTCTACGCTGTGTGTAGACTTTTTTCTACTAAACTTTTTGCTTTTTTCTAATAATTTCTAGGTTATATTGTTCCATTTAACTTTGGCTTAAACAACGCAACAACATCTTTTTTAATTTGATAAAAATCACCGGGATAAAATCTACATACGAGTACATATGTAGACTCCATACATATGTAGACTTTCTTCTTTAACTATATATTGTAAGCTTTACAAGTTAGCCAAAGAATTAAGAAACATTTTCAATAAAACATAATTAATTTAACAATCTTTAGAACAAATCGTTTACATTGTTATAAAATTTTATCAAATTGTTAGAAATTCTTTAAATGCTTTAAATTTTTATTTATTTTTTTTATTATGAAATTGAAAATATGCATTTTGTTGATCGGTTAATAACTAATAAATTATAAATTATTTCAGCTTTTCATACTGATGATGACTTTCATTTTAAGTTCAAATTAAGATAATTTTGCATTATATGATCTATTTTAAATTTTTAGTACATAATTTTTGTTATTGTTGTGTTCTATGTATATATGGCACATTTAGAAGTACGTTGAGTGATTTTGTGTTAGCTTAGAACAGATTTCAAAATATTACAATCAAACAGTTAATTTTAAAATACTGAAATATTTATAAAGTGTTACACAGAATAATTTATAAAAATTAAAACAATTATCCATACATCATACATATTTTACAGTTACAAGGATAACAATAAACATTTTTATTTCGGATTTTTTCTAAATTAAAAATTATTAAAATTTTGTGCTATAAAAACCAATGAGTACCTTCCTTTATAGAGTAGTTGCTCTTAGCATTGAAATATTTTCCGTTCCTCTTATTTAGTAAAATTTTTTGAAGGACTACCTTAAAACCTAGTCCACATTTATTTAATAACAATAGCACTGTGCTACAATGTTCAATGAACACTAATATAGAGGAGTTCTCCTCAACATTGGAATATTTTTTGCATTTCCCCATATTTAGTATTTTAAAGAAATAACTTCACAGCTAGTTTAGGCTAAAGATAGGTTTACCACTATAAGTAGCTAAGGCTTGAAAAGATAAATATGAGTAACCCTTATTGCTAATGTTAGCAATTCAAGTTTAACGTGTAGTCCAAATTCATTACAAAGAATTTTTTTTAAATGAACTTTAGAAATAAGATCTCTCTGCTATTCCCATTTGAGATGTTCTTTCCTTGTCTCTGTAACAATTTGTGCACAAATTGACGAAAGTCCCATAGGACGGATACCACTATGACCTAGGATAGATCCTTTATGTAGTGCTCTACAACTCTAACTAACGTACATATTTAAAATTAGTATAACAGTGTTAAAAGAAATAATAGGGACAATTCCTTTCTTTATAACAAGTCAAAATAATTTTGTTTATTTATAGAAATAACTGTAAAATTCTGTATTAATTTTGACATCAATTACCGTAATTCAACATTTATTTACAAAAAAAGTTAACAAACAAGTAAATTCGTTTGAAAGAAATAATAGAGGCACTCATTATTGCAAACAAAGTACTTATCTGTTCAAAGTTGTTCCGATGTCCTCTAAATGTAAAGTAAACAGAAAACGTTTAAACGTCTGACCAATTATACTTAAAAAGGTATTCAGTGATAAGGGCTTTGAAAAACCTGAAACTGTATTGATTGGAGAGCTTGGAATATACATCTTTTCAGCAAGCGACACCGGAAATAATTGGAAAAAACTGTTTTTTTTTACTGTTATTGTAATATTCTAAAATCTTTCGTTGTTTATGTTTAAAATATTAATTTTGTTTTTGGTTTTCTTTTTTTCTTTTTTTTTTGGATTACAATTTTACGAGTATTTGACACAAAACTTTATTTAGTTAAATTTTCTTTTTTAAAATTATTTTCTTAAGTATTTGTTAAGTTCGTTAAATTTTTTTTCTTAAGTTTTTGTAATTTTAAATTTAATTTCTATATAAGTTTTTTTATTTATATACTGTGTAGTTTAATATGTATTGGGGTTTGTTGTTTGTATTTCTATTCTGCTTAGTAACTATTAAATGCATAATTTTTGCACATTTTTTCATTAATAATATCATGTATATGTATGTATATTGTACAAGTATGACTAGATTTATAATTACTTTGTTTTTAAATATAAATTTGTTAATAAATATTTATTACTAATGATTAATTTTTTAAATGTTATGTTAGGTTAGGTATTAAATATAAAAACTAACTAACAAAAGATAATCAGTGTTTAGAAAACCATTTTTATTTTTTCTTTTATACATACTATATTATAAATAACGTAACGTAAACGAATCATTACGTAACGTAAATAATTTCTACGTAACGCAAATGATTTATGTAAGTAATGTAAAGTAATTTATCACATAAGATAAATAAATTATTACGTAACGTAAGTAGGTAAATACGTTACGTAAGAAATATTAATTTTTTTGCAATTGTTATATGGTGATATATGATATTTTCTAAATATATTTTATTTAATCATTTAATACATTTATTTAAACGTTTTTTTTTTGTATTACTAAAGATGATTTTACAATATAAAATATTATTTATATTTATAATATTGTTTACATATGTTTACTTAATTTTATTTAATATTTTTATTTTATTATTTTTATTCTATATATAATATATATATATAACTATGTATGTAGGTATATAATTTGTTTTTAATTTTAATTATAAATAATTTTGTTATTATAACATATTTTCAGTTGTATAACATTTCAAATTTCTTGTTTAGTATTTGTTGTTTCTATGGTTTCATTTAAATAGATTTATTTTTTTATTTTATTTTTATTAAATTAATTAATATTTATTTAAGTTGTTGTTAGTTTGTTTTTTAATTAATAAGTCTTTTGAAAGTCAGGTCTTTGTTTTTGTTTTTTTATAAAATATTTTATAAATGCAACATATTGTGAAATCAGTCATTTATTTTTCAAAATCAGTAAAATGTGATACGATTTAAATTAAAAAAAAAAAATAAAACAAAAACATTAAATTGAAATAACAATATGCTAATAATACATTTTCATTCATCATAATAAAATGTTATTAAAATTTTTCTAAAGTTTGTTTTAATAATAATTACACTGTGTTATAAAATTTGATGACCAACTTTATAAAGTGGTTGTCAATAACATTGAAATATTTTTCTGCTCCTCTTCTTTAGTATAATTTTTTATAGCAATACTTTTAAAGCTAGGTAGCTCTCTGCTACAAGGTCCAATGAATATTTTATGCATTCCGCTCATTTAGTATTTTAAAGAAATAACTTCTCAGCTAGTTTAGGTTAGAGACAGGTTTCCGACTATAAGTAGCTAAGGCTTAAAAAGATAAATATGAGTAACCCTTATTGCTAATGTTTGCAATCCAAGTTTAACGTGTAATCCAAATCCATTTGAAAGAGTTTTTTTGAAAATGAACATGAGAAATGAGATCTCTGTGCTATTCCCATTTGAGATGTTCTTTCCTTGCCTCTGTAGCAATTTTTGCAGAAATTGACGAAAGTCCCATGGAACGGATAACACTATGACCTGTAATAGATCCTGTTAACTCAATATCTTACTTCATCTATTCATTTATTTGTAATTTTATACACAAGTAGCTTGGCCGGGCCTACAGTTTAGTGGCGATTCTGAATGACAGATTTTTCAGAAACTTTTTTTTTGGCGATATTAGTTTAACTGCCAGAGTTTTTGCCATAAATCTGCTGAGAAGTCGCCAAAGAAATATTTTCTTATATTTCGTTTAATTGGAGATGTCTTATCTGTGGTTTGAACCGTGGTTTCACGTCTAATAAGCCAACACAGTACCTGCTAGACTACGACGACTTCGTCTTTCTTGTGATCGATGTTATCTTTACTTTATTAAAAGCGCCTTCTATGGATAACAAAGAAGCCAACACCATTTTGCATTCAATGTCTCCTGACTTGCCTCGACTTTTAATCCCTAAAGAAATACTAAATGAAGTGTACGAGTAAATTTTTTTTGTATTTATATTGCGTACTATATGGACTTCAACATAATCTGCATTGCATGGAGGACAGTGTAATTTAGTAGCATTAAAAAAAGGGGAAAAACATAAATTTTTCAAGTTAATAAGAAAAGTTCTTTTTTGTTTTTTTTTTCTACTAATTTAAGTTGTTTACATCGTTCTAAATGCTTTTGTTTTTCTAATAGAATCTTTCGATCAGCATCATTTTTGTTATAATTTTCGTTTAATTTTTAAAAATTTAATTATTCTTCTTAACTTTTCTTATTCTTAATTATAAATTTTTTAACTTTTCTTTTTATTTTTATATACAAAACATTTTGAATTTAATTTTTGGTTTTTTTCTGTAACAATTTATCGATTTTTTTAATTTCTTTACAAAATGGCGTATTTTTTTGTTAGTTTTCTGTTTCTGACTAGACTAGTAATTTTAAACGTTTATTTGAAATGTTTCCCTTTGAAGTTTTGAATTGGCACGTATGCGTGGTGATGTTTGGGCTTTTGATTTCTCATCCGAGAAACGAGCCGGTGGATTTATGTGATCCTGATAGTTGGGTGGAAAATTTGCAATACTGTAACGGTAAGCGATTAAACATATCTGATAAATATTACTCTCACTGCAC
Organism: Sarcophaga bullata; assembly: GCA_005959815.1. Taxonomy (NCBI): domain Eukaryota; kingdom Metazoa; phylum Arthropoda; class Insecta; order Diptera; family Sarcophagidae; genus Sarcophaga; species Sarcophaga bullata. The sequence continues at coordinate 144,744 of QOCX01000377.1, read as the reverse complement.
TCTCACTTTAAGGATTTTTCGTTTTTAGTAAAAAGTAAAGTGTAAAACAATTACAATAAAAATAAACAAATCAAATACAGAAGGAAACAAATTAATAAACATCACAACAATATCGGTACGTTTATTTATCTTAGTTCATGACCTTTCACCTCGGAGTTGATGAGTAATGGGACGACAGATGTCCTCACTAGATTTGGTTCACTCAGGTCTGGTCCTGATCCCCCAGTCTGCCATTTTTACAGCCTTATTACTGCATGGATCAGGGAGAACGAGCAGAAGAAAGGCAGAGGCGGGGATGGATCAAGATATTCTGTGTTTATGAGTCTTTGGCCTGCGATATATAATGATAGAAGAGAGCCAGCCTGCGGTTAGTTATTGATTTCACTATAGGACCATGCGAGATCCCAGGGTACGTAGCGATGAAGAGAAATTGGAAACTATTGAACATTTGAACAATGCCTCTGTAATTGTCCAGTCTTTAGTAGGATGAAGACTCTGGGCAGAGAGTTCTTCAAAGGTTTGACCTCCTTGTCGAGATTTATAGATTCTTAAATAGGTTGAGTTGGTTCAGAAGTGCTTGGTCATTAAGCCTGAAGTTGCGCTCTTTTGTTGTTTGTTGTCCATCTTTTTTCCTTCGTTTCTTATATCTTCCCTTTTCTATCTCTTTTTCTTTTTCACGTCCCTATCTCCTTCACTATCCTCTCTCTCTCTCATTGCCTTAGGCTGTCTCAGACCCTAAACGGGTGGCGTAAAAGATATGATGATGTTTGGGTTCCACTGGCCTGGCGTGACCATCTCGACTATTGGAGCTCCTTTATGGACCTTCGGCGTCTTCGGATACGGACATAATAGCAAAGGCTGGATGGAAGGCGCTTTGCAATTTTGCTTAACTCCCAAGAAGCAAACTCAGTGTGTGAATTGAATTATGGGTACGCATTGGTCTGTGACACCTTGGATATGATTTCTGTAGAGGCTGCAGCGATGAGGAGAAAGATGAGACTGTCCTTAGCCTACTGGGGACATGCCCAACACTATATCAAAGGAGAAAGAGACATTATGGTGCCTAGTACATCGATGATCTAGGCGATTTATCGAACATTGACATGGGCAGTTCGAGTCGCTTCTTTGAAAGCTCTAAGTGGTTCCAGGAATAGGCAATAACTGACACAGTGGCTCCCATCGGGCCTAAGGGCGTACACTTGAATTCCTTCGACTTTTTGACCTGCAGTTGAAGATTATATATTGAACGGCATTTTGTTTCAATAAAATGGTGTGCCAGGAGCCATACATCAACATGGGAAAATTTCAGAAGCTATAAATATCGCATGTACATGGATAGTCCCTTCAAGTTGAAGCGTTTGAAAACCAACATTCGTTAAGTCTTTGTAGAAATACCGCCAGAATGGTGAAAGTATTGTTCAAAAATCTACCTCAAAAGATGGGCTGCTGGAACCAACAGGGTGTTGGGTATTTAAACGATGTATTATGAAATCATCAAAATCGTATTATGAAAGCCAATAAATGGACGATTTTTTATATATTTCGTGCCCACATTTTGAGTGCTTTTAACTACAACTCGTTAAATGGGTCTTCAAGCTAAAGAAAAATCGCTTTCAAAATCATTAGTCGGTATTTAAAGATTCGCCAAAACGAATGCAGGACATAGAAGTAAGAATTTCGTTTGACTTAGATCCTAACTAATGGTAGAATGCTGTTTTCCCATTACGCTTCGCACTGAGCCTATGCCGCACACTTAATATTTTATACGGATGACAATGATAATTCGTTTAAAACTCTTCTATAAATGAACTCACCTAAAAGTTGTTTCATCATGATTACTTGAGTAACCACTCGATGATCGTATGTGTCTTTTGCTGGTGGTGCCAGTTTTTGCTGCCTTCCGATTACCATAGGGTGGTTTCGATTTACGTGACATGCTCGTTGGAGTGGCATCCGACGAGGATGAGGATTCATCTTGCGTTTCTTCTAAAATTAAAAGCAACTGTTAAGTAAACCAAAGAGATGAATGAAGTAAAAAAGATTTTACCTCGTTGTGGTCTGTATTTTGCGGAATTAATAGCTCGTGCTGATACATCATTATCCGATTCGGAGCCGAGTGTGTCATATTCTGTAATTGGTATGTGAAGTGTTAGGATTTTCCTAACTTCAGAATCTGTTGAGCCTGGATTATCCGATTCTAAAACAGTTTATAGTAACGATTTGATGATGGATTTTGATTTTTGATTTGATTTTGATTCCGTGGTTGGTGTTTGGTGGTGGTGGTTGGTGGTTGTGGTGGTTAATAATGTTAACATGATATTAATGACAGTGTTGATGATGGTGATGATGATCATGATATAAATGAAAATGGAAAACATAAACGAAAATGTTTTAATAAGAATCATTTTTTTTGATTTCTTTTTTTTTTTTTTGCTTTTAGTTTTTAAGGGATTCATAAGGATTTGGCCGGTTGGGATTGTTTAGAATATAAAATAGAGGAGGGCTTTTCTTTTCAAACAAACAAACATGTGCTGAAATCATATTTATGACTCTGATGAATTAATGTCATAAGCCAATTAATTTGTGGAATTTGGAGGGCAGGTGGTGGTTACACAAAGGAATGTCATGCTTTGTTCATTGATTGTTTATTTTTCTTTTCTTTTTTCTTTGACTATAACTGGCCTCAAACTAACTATTCTAAAGGATTGCTTTCAGGGGAAATTGCTTTATTGTTAAGATAATGTTTCAAACATACGTACCTTGACTTTCCGAATGAGGATCCCTTAAACGGCCCACCTTTCGTCGTACTTTCGTGTATTCAGGTTCTTTAGACTAAAAAAAGATCAAAAGAATAATTATAAGCGGCTGTAAGGCATAGTTAAAATGTAAAACTTACATGATAACCCTCTGGTTTAACGTCATGATAGACAAAGGACCCTCTTACCGAATGATAGGGCCCACTGTATACATTACCACTATAAGAACTTTCACTGTAGGGTTGTTTGTTCAATTGGAACGTGGCATAAGGACAAATATCTTCTATGTATTCATTACTTTCGGCTTTGCCAAAACTGCCCGAATCATTCGAATTGGAACCACGTGGTGGCCCCACATTAGGGTTACATCTTACAGCTAGGTATTGTTGATCACGATTTTGTTTATTTTGCAATTGTGTCAAAGAGGGTGTTTCCGACATTGAGGAGGAGGCCAAACGCGACTGATTGTTGCTCATTTCTGTAAAGGAAACAAATGAATTTAATCGGAACGATGTTACTTTTTCTTTTGATTAAAACTTACTTTTTCTCCTGATAACAAACACGGCCCCTAGCAGTCCTAATAACATTATCAAAGACAAACACACTGGCAGTAATACTTTAATGTTGGCATAGAAGGGACTATCAGTCATGGGTGACATGGCATTCAAATCCGTATTATAAATAACTGTAAACAATAGAAATAATTTAAAAATACTTTTCTTATGTACTAACCAGCTTCACTCCTTACCTCCCTGCGTTGACAGTGTGGTAAAATTATACACTGCCGTGGTGGAACCAGCATTATTATGGGCCGTTACCCTAAGTTGGTACTTAGTACCAGGTACTAAATCACTAACCGTATATATCCGCTCTGTCGGTGGTATATGGCTCGAAACAACAGTCCACGTCGATCGTCCATATATTCTCGATTCGATCATAAAATATAAAATGCCACAACCGCCATCACCCCAAGAGTCTAGCCAGCAAGTTACGCTGGTCGAATTATTTGTAATCATTTGTGAGTGTTTAGGCTGTACAGGGGAATTGCCTTTCGTATGAGTATTTACAATGTCACAAGGTAAACCAGTGCCGATTTTATTATACGCCGTTATATACAATTGATAGCGTGTGCCACACCAAAGATTACTCAGCAGATGTGAATAGGACTTGGCATCCACTTGCAATTCCTCCCAATCGCCATTGTCACGTTTATAGTTGATGACATAACCCAATATGGGACTGCCGCCATTATTATTATCGGACCATTCCAATAGCAAACTATCCGAATAGGCTGTCACCACTGTCAGATTGGGTGCCTCGGGGGGTACTTTCACTACCACACTATAAATGATTTCATCCTTACCCCATGTATTCTCTACACTACACGTATAATTGCCTGCATCGGTGGCTTGGGTCTCACGTATGTACAGAGTACCATTTTTAGCAATAGTTTTACGGGCATTTGTCTCCAGATTATGGCCATCCAAACGCCATATGGTTACTGGTGCTGGTGAACCTACTTTGCGACATGTTAACTCCAAGTTCTCTTTCCATGGCGTTACAACACGTTGACTAAATGAAACAATACGGGCAGGTACTTTATTATTTGGTGGCACTGTTACAACATCCGTTTTCTCGCCCTCGCCCACTTTCGTGGAGGCCGTAAGCCAAAACTGATATGTGGCCGATTCCTGTGTGCGTTGCGTTTCATGCATCTCGACATATGGGCCCAAAATACGTTTGTGCGTGCCTTCTTCACGGCCACCTTCTAACATGGACATGTAAAATGTATAGCCAGTCTGAAAATAACGTGAAACATTAATCTGGAAATTTCGCTTTTCACGAATACTTACAATATCGCCATTTGGAAACTCGGGCGGCAGCCAGGATATAATAATTTTTGTACTCGAAGCCGGTATTGCTTTTATGGCTTGTGGTGCCGATGGTACTTTATTAAAGAGGGAAATTTTAATACAAAATTTTAGTTTCTTTTGTTTTTGTAAAATGTTTGAAATGTGTTTATTTACCATCTTCATTGGTACGGCAATAGAAAGGTTTCGTCTTAACACCATCGCCCACTTTGGTATATGCCACCACCCACACGGTATAGTTGGTATACTTTTGTAGACTCTCAATAGTGGCATATTGATTATTCGACTTCACAACCTCGGGATCTTTTTCTGAAATTAAGTTATTAAAGAAATTTTGGTAAAAAGAAAGCGGCAGTATTTGATACTATTTTACAACAAAATTTGGAACTGTTCGTATATTATTTTTGGTGCCATTCGAAAAAGTATTTTTTAACTCAAAAAATTAGCTGAAATGATAGGATGAAATTATGAATAGGGATAGGTCCGAAATTTTTAATAATTTTCCGAGGAAACCTACTAAAGCATGCCTTAGAAATTTAGATGTTGGCATATAAAACAGTTTCTAGCTCAACAAATAGGAAATATGAGTAAGACAAGGACAGTTATAATTAAATGCACTCGCTGAGTAAAAGTATAGGACGTCAATTAAAAAAATTTTGGGGTGAATCCGCAGGATTTATATAAAATTACGCACAGTTTTAACAGGTCGACATAGATGGCTTGGTACTAGCAAAGATGGGCAGATCAAACAGTGGAAAAAGCAGAACAATAAAGTATAATACTACATACATATGTAATTGGTCACTTAAATTTTTCAGTCAGTATTACGACTTAGCTTCTGGCACAACTCATTTTGTGTTAATTTTATACATAGAGTAGCGGATTACACTTTTATTGCAATTTTTATTTACGCTCTGGGTTTTTGCAAGAAATCTGCAATACGACGAAGAAATATTTTTTTGCTATTTGGTTCCTAAGATTGTGGTTTGAACCGTGGCCTCAAGTTTGATAAGTCAACACACTATATATTAGACTACGGCGACTTCAATATATGTAACGTCTAGTATAGTATCCATCGTAAGATGTTGAAAAATCGATTCGATGTCCTCAAGAATAGCCAAGTCACCTTTATTCAAACTCAAGATATTCATGGCTTTACAACCACTAGAATCGTGTCATTGTTCTAAAATTCTTGATGTCGGAAGCTTGGTTATCCACATTTATGTCTGGCTCTCTTAGCTTTATTATTCCCCATTTTCAATCAGTGTCTGATGATTTGGAAGGTCCTCAATAGAATGCATATCTTATAATGCCTGGAGTCGAGGTTAAAACCCCATCACTAAAAACATTTTTTAGCAACTTTCTCTGAGTGTAAAACTAAAATTGCCATGAAGTTTCGCAAAAAATTTGCCATTCGGATTCAACTTTAAGCAGTAGGTCCCACCGCTTATGAATAAAATTAACAAAAACAACAGAACTTGGTTGTAGTCCTGCCTAAACGATTGTAATGACTAATTAATTTGTCATGTTAATGGAAGTGAAAATGTTAGAGTATTAAGTACAGGAAAACAAAATAGCTGTTCTAATCGATACGGTTTGTTATGAACATTTTCATAAAAAAATTAACTTTCCAATAGAAGTAGATGAATTTTAAATTTTTTTATGCCTTTTTCCTCCAAAAGGTTTCAAAAACTGTTATAAAATTCGTTTATATTCACAAATTATTCTGACTACACTTGTACTAATTTGTTTACTTATCACCTCCCATCACTGATTCTTGTCTTGCCACATTCATTGATTTTAGCCTTCATTAGACTTTATGTACTCGTGTATACTACACACAAGTTGTCGATATTTATATTCATGTATGTATGTATGCATGTATTTGTGTGTGTGTGTGTTAGTGTCAAAAAGGTCAATAAATATTGAGGCGTTAAAAATTTAATGACTTGAATAATTGCCTCTTCGTAAAAGATAAATGCAAACTCTGCTTCAAATAATGGATGACGACGACGCTGTTGATGATGCTGTGCACAAAAAGCAGAGTACCTTTGTGCTTGTAGTTGTACTTTAATGCACACATACACTTATAGCAATAGACAAAAATACAAACAGACATATGTATGTATGAGTAGAATTAATGTTATGGCATCGTTTGTTTGTATGTATGTCCTTATAATGAATGTTGCGGACATTTAAATTGAGAAATTCCATTTCAGACCGAAAGTGCCAATTGTAATTTAAAATATAAACATTGATTCATGATTCAGACAACTGGGTTTCAACCATCTGAAGACATGGGTAAGCAGCACAGTGGGTGTATTGAAAAGTAGCTTGGAAAAATTAAAGTTTAAAATATGAATTAAATTTTCTTTTCTAACTTTGGACATTAAGAAAATGAAGAATAGGGTGGATCATTTATAAGATTAAATTTAAAAATGCAATATAACAAATACGGTTGAAATTTTGCCAAATTTATTGCTTTTGTTGTGAAGCACAATTGTTCCGTTAGAATTGGAATTTATTTCATTAATATGTTGCTGCGGCTAGCCTCACAGTACCTCATTCGATCCAAACAATTTTCGTACACTTTTTAGAGTGTATGGGTCGTATCTCAAATGCTCAATTGCCTCTGGTTTGTCAGCATAATACTTTAACGGCGCGACACCATTTCGGCTAAGTAGAAACTGCAATCAAACGTTTGAAGCAATAATCGATCTTGCATGAGATGTGCGGCAAGTTTCGCTATCCTGTTGAAACAAAATATCTTTCACATCGATACCATGAAAGAGGGGGGATAAAAAATATATTAATTGGTGCGATAGGTGTTTCATTGACCTCTAAATGGTTGTGTCGTCCTCACTTTTAAAAAATATGGGCCGCAGTGATGTCTTCGCAGCATAAGCCGCACTAAAACTGCTGTCTGGCGTAATGGGTGCATTGGCTTCAGTAATAATGGGTTTTCTGAGCGGCAAATACGGAAATTATGCCAGTAACGTATCCATCAAGATGAAAAAAGTTTCATCTTGCGAAAAGCGAAAACGAAGCGGATGGTCATACGGCTTCAACTCTTCAATCAATTGAACTTTGTAAGGCGTCATGCCGAGATGTTTTCGCAATATTCGAAGCTTCAACACTTCAATCAATTGAACTTTGTAAGGCGTCATGCCCAGATGTTTTCGCAATATTCGAAGTAAACTGGTGCGTGAAATGTTAAATTCTTGAGGACGATGACGAGTTGATATTAACGGATTCTTACACATACTCTCAGCCACAGCTTCGATACTTTCGGGTGTACGTACTTTAGGAGCATGCTCACGTTTTAACGCATCAATAATGAAAACAGTTTCTCGAACTTTAGCTATAAACTTGCATATACCCGGGTATTGTTGGTTCTTCTCTGCGATCTAATTTAGTACTACATATTCGTACAATTTCCGACGAATTGTCTTTGTATTGGAAAAAAATTTTCAATAAATCCCAACGTTGCTTAAGTGTGTATCGATTCAGTGGAGATAATATAATGACTTCTGTGACAGAATGGAATTGCATAAGTATTGTCAGATTCGATATAACCGATGGTTCAAATTTTAACCTATAAATGGTCTACCCGACATATTCTGGAGCGATCTGGATTATGAAACACTTTATATGCTATTGCTTTGTATTCGTCAGTTAGATATTCCAATATTTAACGAATGATATTATACTAGGCAGAGGTCGTCATTGGACTGGAAGATGTTGAAATCGTTTGTACAAGATACAGGCTTCCTAAAAAAGTAATGTTGATGAAATTAATAACGAATCTTGTTGTGCGCTGTTTGATGGCTTAGGTGTATGACAATAGGTACAAGTCCTTTGGATAGTCTCATCTCCTGTAATCTATCTACCTATCTACCTACTGCCGGTCTACCTCTCTAAGAAATTTTACCTTCATTTGAAGCAACTCATGTACTGGTGTAAACATTTTTAAAATTTTTGAAGAATATGGTCCGTAACATATATGCCAGTCTCTACCTAAGTACCTTATCAATTTACCTACTATTTGCCAATTAAAAAGTACCTGCTTGTTTCAATTTAAAGTACGAGGAATAGGGAAATACCAATACACACAGGGTACATAAGTATTGTAATATTTCTACGAATACCATATGTAATCTTTTGAAAGGGCTTTCATCTCCTTCTGGCAAAGGCATGCAAAGAAAGGGGATATTTTAAGTAGAATTGCCGAAGTAGTCTAAAATATGAGAGAAACAAAATATTTTTTTTTGTGATTGGCATTTCTCTACTAATTTTTTGATTTGTTGTGATTTTTTCCTTTTTTTTTTTTTGCTTGGGGTGTACATTTCATCTAAAGGAATACGACAGAGAGAGAGAGAGAGAGAGAAAGAAAGAGTGCAAGTAAAGTAGTAAACTTACCATATAAGTCTTCAGTTGATATGTAAAATATTTTGTAGCCTTTAATTTTGCCATTTTGTCCATCAACATCGGGTGGTGACCATGTAATGTAAATGGATGTTGAACCCAAAACATCACACTGTGGACTTTCAGGTGGTGATGATGGCACTGAAATGAAAAGAAACACACAAAATCAATCAGTTTTACGTGAAAAAAAGGTTTTAAAGTTGAACAGATTCTTCGATTTGTTGGCAGGAGGGTCGTTTTATTTGAAAACGAAAATTTTTCGAAAGTTAGTACCAGCTTAACACTGTGTTTATCAATATTCTGGAAGTAATGAACAGTTGCTTAGACGCTACACCATAATTAAACAGAGACAGGAAACCGGATTCTGCTCTAAATAATTCTATAAATGTAACTCTAATGGCTTGAAATGAGGAATGCTTATCAAGAACTTGGAATATCTAACATTTTTGCAGACTCCCGGATTATTTCAATATCTATCAAGGCTGCCATAAAGTCCCACTAATGAATTTGAAAAAACTAATGAAAATTTTGTGTTAACTAAGGATATTGCCATATCAGATACTGATCAGCCAAGCATCGAGGGAGTTTGGATCTATCAGGAACACCGCAATAAGATTCCTTAATGGGATACAAGACAACCATTTCGGATAAAAAAATCCATTCCGGTATGGAAAAATTGTGCTGCACACCGTGTAAATAATTTCGTGAAAATTTTCATCGATGGATTCAAATTGGGCGGAACCGTTGGTGGAGGCATTGTTTCGGAATCGATCAAAATAGCCTAGCGGAAGCATTGGTAAATCAGGCTGCGGTAAAAATTATTATAGACGTCTTCCATAGTTAGGCGGCTATCAGATCACTAAGTTCGAACGTGATAAACTCCAGGACAGTGATCAGCTGTCGCAGATATCTAAATGAGATAGCAGAACGATATCCATATCATAAGAGTACCAGAACACATAATATTCCAGGGAACTGCAGAATAGATGAATTGGCCAGTCGTGGCACAACCTTCGAACTCTCCGACGAATTGTCGTTTTTGAGAGTACTTCTAAGAACCTGTAAGCATGTAATTGACAATGCAGTTATCGATTCCGTCAACTCCAGGAGGAGACTGTTCTTCACTTACTGGAAACATGTCCGGTACTATGTAGAAGGACAAAAAGTTATTTTGATGCCTATTACTTACATTGATGATCTGGATCTGAACTGTCAAGCATTGACAATACCAGCCTGAGTCGCTTAATCAGAAGCTTTGAGTGGTTCTAGGACTAGGAGATAATGGAAAAAGTTTGGTATCACAATGGGCCCTACCGATTTCCTTAGTTGGCCAAGACTACCTACCTATCTAAGAACATAAGCCGTTAAGTTTAGGGAGTCACATGTATCAGTGCCTTCTCCTAGAAGATGTGGTAACATAACGGTCCATATGGTCAGGTCTTAGTGCCAATTTCAAGCGACTATGAGTGGTAACGGTACTCAACCTAACCTTAGGTTAGTTTGAAATCTCGTTGAGACATCCTCGGCATTCGGGGACAACGTCGGACGTTGCAACTACGTTTATTAAGGATTTAATTGCAACCTGGCTGTCCGAGTAAATCATGAGTTTCTTAGGGAAAATCCTTTTACCCA
>QOCX01000377.1:107301-117389 GCA_005959815.1 Sarcophaga bullata | reverse complement strand
CAACTGAATTGGACAGAAAAGAATAACAAATTTTTCTTGAAAAGTTAAATTTATTTTTAAAAGAAATTTTATGCAATTAAAGTTTAAACAATTACGTATGAATTGTGGTTCGAAATTATAAAATAAAAAGTGTCAATCTAGGGTATATGTTATGTAAGGGCTTAAGGCAATCTAGGGCGTATTAAGAACATCATATCACTACATACATAGATACATAATTGGCCATTACAACCCTTCAGTCAGGATTACGACCTAGCTTCTCACACCATTTATGTTGTGTGTGTTAATTTTTATACATGAGTGGCGGGACCTACAGTTTAAAGTCGACTCCGAACGATAGATTTTTGAGAAACTTTTCATGGCAATTTTATTTACTCTCAGAGTTTTTGCCAGACGTCTGCTGAGAGGAAGCCGCCGAAGAAATATATTTTTTCATATTTCGTTTTTTGATGTCTGACCGGGGATTCGAACCATGGCCTTTCGTCTAATAAGCCAACACACTACCTACTAGACTACGGCGACATCATATCACTACCGTCTCTAATATTAATTTTGTTCTTCGGAGAATTGCTTAAAAATTCGAATAAATACACACTGTATCTGTATCTCTACACCGTTGTATGTAAGCTTTTTTCTTTGACTGTATATACAGTATTCTCCGGATATAAGCACTTTCAACAATGGAAACAGGACAGTACTTAGAAGCGGGGAATTCTTTTAACGAAATTTCGCAGTTGAGAATAAAGAAAAACATGTCATCCAAGCTGATAGAATTCTATTTGTCTCATTGACAGTACTAGTTACGTGTTCAATGGAATGCCGAGTAGTTAAAGAGCTTTGCTTTGATTTTTTTCTACAACTTGGTGTAGTGCACTAAGTTAGAATTTGTTTGACGCCCGAGTCACTGTGGGATAACTAAGAAGAAATTTTCGAAAGATTTGAATCCGCAGGAGACTTTACAGGCATAGTCAAGAGTCCTAATGTAGCATTTATTAAATTTGAAAGGCGAACTTTAGTGGACTGTAGGTTTTCTGTCAGGAATCGATTATCTGAAATTGCATTCCCGCAGTTGGTTAAGTATTCGGGATGGTACAGAGTGCCGTAGCCTGTGTCTCAAGGAGAATAAAACCATAACATTCCCTGGAATTGCATTGCGCTGCGCAATTTCTTTTTGTTTTACTATTTTTTCTAATAAATCTGCCGTATGGCGCTAATGGTGAATATTGGCTTCCAATAACATCCAAAAATAATAATCGAATTCTTAAAAGCGGGTGTAAATAAAAATGCTCATGAAAAGTTTCTCACAAAAAAAAATCTCTCATTCAGAGTCGACTTTAAATTCTAGGTCCCGGCATTTTTGTATAGAATTAACACACACAGCATGAGTGGTGTGACAAACTATTACCAATTATGTATGTACGTACATACATATGGTATGTATGTAAAATGGCAACAAAAGAACTTCTCGATTAATTTTAAAAGGCCCTAAACTACTAGAGGTTTAAATAAAATTTAAAAACTGAAATGTTTCGGTTTTTTGTTCCTTTGCTGAAACATACATCCTCCACCAAAAAAAAAAAAAAAAAAAAATAATAAAAAAAAGATAAACGTGATGAATTTATTAAAAGAATGCCTTACCTTGTGTCCATCGATTCATCAATTGTTTGTTGTGTTGCCTGCATTTTCCATTGAATATCAATTGGATTGTCACCTTGAACGTTGCACTGGATATGAACTTGCTTGCCCTTAGCAACTGAGATTTGTTTTGATTTCGTTTGAAAATGGGCGGGAACTGCAAAAATAAAAAAACAAGAAAAACAAAAAAAGACAGATCAGAACAGAATTTCAATTGACGCGTTGCATAAGAGCGATACTTACCATTGACTTTTAAAAATATCACTTTACTTACGCCCGAGCCAATATTATTTTTGGCCTCGCATAGAAAATGACCCTGAGATTCTTTGCTGATTTTCTTAAAGTGTATGGTGCCATTGGCGAACAATTGTACGGTGGGTTCATAGATAAAGTCCTTGTATTCGCCTGGCGTCGGACCAATGGCCTTTTTCCAGGTTATAGTAGGTTTCGGATAGCCCGACGATTGGCAGTGTAGGAAAACATCATCGCCCGCTTGGGCGCTGGCATCTTTTGGTTCTAAAATCCATTTGGGTGGTACGTTAACCGATAAAGGCACAGTAAAACGTTCAGTGCCGGCAACATTCTGTGCAATGCACGTATAATTGCCCGAATGTTCGGAGGTGATATGTTCAATAACCAAACTGGCAGAGTATTCATCTAAGCGGCGTATGACTTCATTGCTAAAAGCAAAAACAAAAGAAAAACAAAAAAAGAAAAAAACCATTAAATAATTACAACTAAAACAACAACAAATCGAAGCAATTAGAAACACATACCCAGTACCAATTAAGGGTTTACCATTACGCTCCCAACGAAAACTAACCGGTAAATCACCTTCTAAGATTTGACATGAAATTGCTGCTCGCATGCCTTCCCGCAGCATATTTGTCATGGCTTGTATGGGCATGATTTTTGGTGGTACTTTATGCAGACATCGTATATCGAACAACGCGAAATGTGGGAGACAGAAAAATGAGAAGAAAAAGAACAAGAAATAATTGAAAAGTACAAAACGTGAGTCATTAGTGTTCTCAGTTCTCTCGGCTGGTATGAATAGCTATAAAAACCATTGTTGTTGTTGTATCATTTGTGTACGACTAGGTACGTGTATAGAGAGAGAGAGAGAGAGAGAGAGAGTGGCAGTTTTAGTAGAAACCACTAAAAACTCATTATAAACATGGCATACTGCTGCTGCTAATGTTACAACTACTGCTACAGACATTGCTACTGTAATTTGCTACTCTTGCAATAGACATTCATTGATGCGCCACTAGTTTAGGGTGTTCTCTTTCGAAATGAAACTTTATTTCTTAAGATTTGTTGAGGCTTCGTTGACATATATTATCTGGCAATTTTTATAGGCTCCTTGCAGGCAACGAATTGATTTCGAATGCCATGCCCCTAGAAGGGATCGTCTGTAAACAAATCGAAGGAAAATTTCCAGATTTCATTGCAAAATTAATTTTTGAAAGCTTCCTGCCGTGCAGTAACGTCAAGGTAGGTGGGCTTAAATTTTAATCATCGGTTATTTCGAATCTGGCAATACTTATGTCATTCTGTTTTGTCACAAAATTCAGTATCTTATCTCCACTGAACGTAATGAATCGATTTACGCTTCAGAAACGTTGGGATTTGTTGGAAATTTATTTCCAAAACAAAGAAACTTGGTCGGAAATTGCACGAAAATGTCGTACAAAAATTTGGTCGCATAGAAGAACCAACAGTGCCCGGTAAACGCAAGTTCATTGCTAAAGGTTGTGAAACTGGTCTCATTTTTGATGCACCAAGACATTAGCGTGCTCGTACAGTACGTACACCCGTAAATATCGAAGCTGTGGCTGAGAGAGTGTTTAGTGAGAGTGGCATGAACTCGTCATCATTCTCAAGAATTGAGCATATCACGCACCAGTTTACGCCGAATTTTGCGAAAAGATCTCGGTACGACGCCTTACAAAATTCAATTAGTTCAAGGGCTAAAGCTGCATGACTATCCACTTCATTCTCGCACGATCATGTCTATTTCCAAATAAAAAAAAAAATCAAGTGGGCATGTTAATAAGCGAAATAGCCGTTTTCTGGGCTACTAAAACCCACACGTGGTCTTTCAGAAGCCAATGCATCCATTACGAGTGACTGTTTGGTGCGTCATGTGGAACACAGGCATCATTGGCCCATATTTCTTTGAAAATGAGGACGGAGCAATAATTATGGTCAATGGAGACACCTATCTCACAATGATAAGCGATTTTTTGGTGTGAACGATGTTTGGTTTCAACAGGATGATGCAACTTGCCACACAACTCATGCCACAATCGATTTATTGCGTTAAATGTTTGACGGCCGTTTAATTAGTCGAAATGGGACAACATTAACAGAGACAATTGAGAAGGTCAACATTCGTGAAGCCATTGCCAAAATACGATCCCATGCACTCAAAAAAGTGCACGAAAGTTGGTGCAATCCAATGAGGTACTCAGAGGCCAGTTGTAGTTGTCATGTGAGTAAAATCATATTCCATTTCTAACCGGAATAATTGTACTTCACAACCAAAGCAATAAATTTGCCAAAATTTCAAACTGTTTTTGGTTTTAAATTAAAGCCATTTAAAAGGCTCACCCTTTAGTCATTACCTGATATTAAACAGAACAATCGTCTTTTCCTCTGATATTTTTTAATATTTAGGGTTCAAAAGAGCATTTGTTCGAAATGGGGATCGCCTAGAGCCTGATATGTAGGTTCTCTGATGTTGAGTATGAAACATCAGAACATTTGTTTGGGACTTCATAGTGTCCCAGAAAGAGACTCAACCTGGGAAGACACTATTATAGGTTGATTACAGTACAATAGATCACGTGGTATGACTTCAAATGTGGAGTAAAAATTAAATTTTTTTTGTTTTTACTGCTCATCCTACAACTTCGAAATGCTGTATCTCTAATCAGGAACAGCTATGGCGGCTAAAACAACAGCAATAACAATAAGATGAATGAACGAATGAATATATTTGCTTGAGTTTTTGGTATCAGTTTACAATTGTTGTAACAATAACAATTTAAAACATTAACAACAACAACAACAACAACAACTAAGAAGTAATCATACTCATCACCATAATAATGATGATGCTGATGATGATGATGATGAGAACGTGAACGATTTTCATTAATTTTCTAAAATTACTTTTCCACTGATTACTCATGATGAGGTTTTGATGATGCAGTTGCAGTTGTAGTTGCAGTAGCAATAACAACAACAACAACGCCCATAACAACAAAAGCTTATTTTTTTATACACATTTTGCCTAGAATAACGTAACAAGTCAATGACCATTTAAGATAGTGGCTGGCGGCTGACGGCTGATGGCAGTCATAATAAAAATTCAATTTTTATCATGACACTTTTTTAAATATTTTCCCCATTAAATTCGAAATTTATTTCATGAGTTTGAATATTTAAAAACTAAATGACAAAAAAACAAAAACGTTTTCCAATAATCTAAAACAAAATACCGCAAATAATGAAGATTTTTTTTGTTGAAATGAAATTCCTTTTCGCCAACAACAAACTAAATGAACAATAAGTAGTCACAGGACAATGGAGAAAAAAATTTGAAAAGAATTTTACACTTACCAAGCACTTGAATCTCAACGTTGCGTCTTGAAGTCTGCTTTTGTTTATTCTGTGCCATGCACGTATAAGTACCGGCATCCTCTAGTCTTTGCAATTGTTCAATGATTAGAGTACCATTGTTGTACGCTCGTTGTCGTCGATTAATGGGCAAAGTTTGTCCATCTGAAATAAATAAGAAGGAGAAATAAAAAAAATTAAGAAAAACGACAATAAAATAAAAATAATTTCCTTCTGTAAATAATTTTCTTCGTACTTATCGAAGAAAAAAATGGCCAGTTTTGTATATGGTTTTGTGATTGTTTTTTTCTTGTTTATAATCCATACTCAGACATATTTATTGTCTACCCAGGGCGATTTATATTGTATAATAATAGGCCCAGTAAGGGAAAGTCAGTGAATTAATGTACGGATGAAGACAGTATCCTAATCAAAGTTTAAGTGATTACTTTTGTAAGAAGTATGTGTAGCTTTTTCGAAACCTTGTCTTACAACCTTGTCTTGTTATACAAGCTCTTTCGGAACTAGATTAGATTATATCCGGTAAGGTATATTAGGTTGTAGGACTGCACAAGAATAAAAGCCATTATTACACTGATTGCACGTGATAAAGTAAGATTAGTCACCGTAGTCTGGTCGGTAGTGTGCTAACTTAGTAGACGTGAGGCCACGGTGGACTCACGTTTAATAACACACTACCCACCTACTACCCTACGGCGACTTGAATCTTGCAACCTCATATGTAAACCCCTGGGCACGTCTGCTTATGTTCTTTCAGTTACAATAGACATTAAATTTGATTCTTAAGTTCTCAATGCCGTAAAAAATTAGAAGATATTCCTTGGAGGCAAACAGTATATAACATTTTTTAGATGTGCTGACAGAATTGGTAAAAGCATTGTATAAAATGATGCTATTCTGGAAAGACTGCTTACATGGCATAGCAGTTAGACTAACGCGCAATCAATTTTAACTGAAGTAATTGAAAAACTGTCAATTTTATTTTCCTATACCCACCTAGCGTAGACTATTGTACTCAGACAATGCGAAATATAGGTTTCTGAAGCCTGTCTATTAAATATATAATGAATCTGCATTACTTACGTTTAGTATTCTGTTCTAGTAGAATCTTAGATTAGTTAAGAGAAAGTTATTAACCTTAGAGATTTATTACACAATGAAGTTTCACTATATATGGTAGGTTCATCGTGCTGTTATTCAGCTGTAACTATTTCAATTGATTAGGTTTTTTTTGGCTCATTTATTTGGTAATTTATAATATTGTACTTTGTTTTCATTCAGTCTATGTGTTGTTGTTGTTTTTTTTTGTTTTATTGGTTTAAATAAATATTTTGTTTTACTCACCCCTCTCCCAATGTATTTTATCGATTGGGTAACCGGCCACTGGGCATTTAACAATTAAATCATGACCAGATATGCCGGTTATTTTAGGCATTTCACGTATATGCGGTAAACCATAAATGTTAACTTTTGCACTATGGGACACTCTGTAAAGAAATATAAAGAAAATCAATTTCTATAAGACAAATGCTGTAAAATATAACATTCTAAAATCTATGGTAACTACGTTCTTAGAAAATGTTTTGAAATTAACAAGACACTACGATTTCCGCAAAGCATGCTTTTTATTGGTAATCCAAAAGGTAAAACTAAAAATTCCGACGTTTAAGCGTAGCACTATGCTCCTTAATCGAGTGTTCGTTTTGATAATTATTTTAAATTCTTATCATTTATGTTGAGTTAAGATTTTAATTCCTTGCAACCTCATATGTCAGCTCGACCCCTGAACATGTCTGCTCATGGTTTTCCAATAACAATAGACATTAAATTTGATTGTTAAGTTTTGAATGCCATAAAGACTTAGACGGATACCTTATCCGTTTATTAAACAAACAATGCTTTTATGACATAGCAGTCTGACTAGTGCGCAAACAATTTTGAGTGCAGCAATCACAAAACTTTCAATCTTATCTTCTATATGGGCACCAAGTCGTTTTGCTTTATTTCCAATTATGTTTCTTATATTTCTATATCTGCGGTTGTGCAACTGACAGCAGCGTTATTCATACACGTTTCATTACCCAAGGATCTTTGAAGATGGAGCTAAAACCGTTTAACATAAGTGGCTAGCTCACATCATACACTTACTGGCAAACTTTTTATGGGAACAGCGTTGACTTTTCATGTTCGCATGACTAATATTTGTGGGTTGACTTAAAAGTACAACATTAATGTTGTGACGTCATTTGTCACGCGCAGTTTAAACTTTGAAGAACCAAAAGTTATTGATGTCGTAGGCTTTTGAACCCATTTCTTATTTGCAGAGCCAAGAGTTTTTAGATGCAGAATAAAGCAATCATATACGGTGGTTTGGTTAAAGTTGCCTTAGTCTAGTAGGTAGTACGTTGACTTGTTAGACGTGAGGCCAGGGTTCAAAACCCAGGTCAGACATCTTCAACAAAACGAAATATGAACAAATATTTCAATTTTATTTTATTCTTCAGTAGTTCATCTTGAACTTGACATTGCCAGTGATTGTATAGGCCTGCCTGTTAAACTGCTCTAAATTGCCTCTTTTACAGCCTATGTATAGCATCGAAATGAATTGTAATCTTTACAAAATTTTATTTATTTTTTCATTTTCTTTTCATATTTATCGTTAGCCTTTATATTTTTGGTTTTTTGCTTTCAAAACATTTGTTTTTTAATTTCACAGAATTATTATGGTTCACTTACTTGCCAATGGCATTTTGTGCTGTGCAGGTATATTCGCCACCGTCTTCCTCTTTAACATTCGTTATGTTGACATGACTAATGACATCGTCATGTATCGTTACATACTGGCCCACTAAGAAGCGTGAATTATCTGGTATCTGGAGAAAGAAAAAGAGGAAACATTTTATTTATTTGAAGTGCAAGATACTGAATTAAGAATCAGAATTTAGTTTCGAAAAATATAATTTGCATGGCAAATTTTTTTAATTTTTTTCTCAACATTTTTGTGTTTTACATTGGTCAGTTGCAATACTACTGTATGTGTATTACGCATACAAGTAGTAGATGTCGTTGTTAATTTTGTTTCCATTTTACTTACCGGAAATCCATCTAAAGTCCATGTAAATTGTGGCAATGGATTTCCCGTTGCTACACATTTCAATGAAACTGTTGGTCCCGGCTGTAATGTTTGTTCCGAAAACCAATAAAGCAATTCCGGTGAAGCGTCTGTTAAATAAAATTAGAAATAAAATTAAAATCAATTCAATGTAAATATTAATATTAAAACGAGGATTTAATTTAAATTTAAAGACTGAAGTGTTTTTTTTAGAAGATATAAACATTTCATCACTTGCTAGTGAATGCATTGAATTCAAAGATCTTTTGAAATACTCTGTGGCGTATGATTAATTTTAATTGCAATACATTACTTATAAGAAAATTTAAATTTATTTTATTAAATTTTTTTTTTCTTGAGAGGTAATGACCGTCGCGTTGATGCACAGACGACAGTCGACTCAACATTTAAGAAAAGAAAGTATAAAGTAAAGATAGAAAGACAAAATCAATTGGAAGGTTATGAAGTACAGTAACTGCAGGTCGCAATATCACTCCAAACATTTCTGGACGAGTGTTACAAAGTCTTTAGAAATATTCTTACCGAAAAACTGTCAGTAACTGCATTTGTCACATTAGAAAAATACTGAGTAGGTTTCCGATAAGAAAGATCTGCAATCGTTTAGCTATTTATGTCTATGAAGTATTATGAGCAATATTGTAAGTATGAGTATAGATATGCAAATCTGTTTAAAGATTTTGTTTAAGTCTTTGATTACATATGCTATGTACCAATGGAGTTTCGTAAAGGAGGCTTAAGCAGTAACACAACGAATGGAAGTAATTTGAATCGGTTGTAGAATTCTGTCCTGCCATATATGTAGGTGGACGAAGTTGGCAAACTATGTTGAGGAAATTAGTGTTATTGCTACTCTCTTAGAGATTTTCTTTTTTTTTTAGAAACGAGCCTCTCTTCAGTTCCGTTTTTCAGTGAACAATTTTGTTGAAGATTTTTGATCATTTTGTTTGTTTCACTTAACTAGTGATGATCGCTTTAGACATACTCATACATACATAATTGGTCATTACAGCTCTTCAATCAGAAATACGATCTAGTTTGTCATACCTGTTTGAGAACAACTCCGAATAGCAGATTTTTCATGGCAATTTCATTTACTCTCAATGTTCTTTGCATAAATTTTTCATATTTCTTTTTGTTGGAGTTGCCTGAACTGGGGTTTGCACCATGGTCCAACGCCTAATAAGTCAACATACTACCTACTAGACTAGGGTGACTACTGATCGTTTCAGACAGTATTTTCTTTTCTTTGTTGTTAAATTAAACGAATAAATAATCACCAAACGAACCTAATTGCATTGGAAAGATTTGAACGAAAGCGGTTAAGTACTAATTTCTATTCTGTACGATGTCTCCGAGAGACGAACAGAGATATTTCGAAAGTTCAAAAAAAGATTTCAAATGGTAAGATTTAGAATTTCCGTTTGTAATCGGTGATTTTGACTTCTGGGTATTGTAGTTGCGCTAATGACAGGTAAACGTCCTCAAACATAACCAAAAATGTGCGCCATAATATTCGCTTCACTTTGAACTAAAACCGATTTTTTTTGTACTTTAAGGTTAGAAAAACCTAGCATGATAAAGCAATTCTGAGGTTTAATATGGGTTTAACCTCTGGGTTAAATAGTATTTGTGCAAATAATGCATGCAATTGATAGAAATTCTGTTAGGAACT
>QOCX01000377.1:89206-107291 GCA_005959815.1 Sarcophaga bullata | reverse complement strand
CCTATCACACTTCGGCGACTACACCTCTATTTAGTCTTGAACCATAAGAAAAGATATGTTCAGAGTAGAAAAGGTTAGTTCGGACTCATGTCAATTCGAGTCACCAGTATTCGGTTGACTAGCGAAGCCACTGTATTAACTCCTAATTCTCTTCAACAAAGGTTCAGCGTAAGAAGATGTAGAATTGCTTAAAGCGCTGATGCTGATGTAGAACAAAAGACGTTCGCATTAATAATAATACAGACTGATAGTTGTATCTACTATATTGGATTAAAATTCGTTGCCGAGAGATAACCATAATATCGGAACAATATACTCGCCATTTATAAATCCAAAGCTGCTGCTACGACTTTCGCTGATACACAGCCCCAAACTATATGGGTTTTATCTAACAGGGGGCTGTAAGTTTTATATTGAGTCGAGAGAAAAAATAATTGGTTATATTCGTCAATTGAGAGTCATCATTTCACACCTCTTCACCCTAGTAGGAGAGCATTATTCTCTTCACTACAACGTGAAATAAAAACTAAAGTTTCCTTAATTTTTTTAATAACTTACGTGAAGATTTTCCACGAAAAGTGAACTATTTGTTGCGAGATAGTAGGTGTGTGTTATGGTTGGTTAGGTTAGGTGACGAAAAGCCTCGAAGTAAAAGGTCCCACTTAGGCCAGCATTTAGGCCCATTGTGATACCACAATATATTCCACTCGGGGTCAATAATCCCCTAGAGAAAACCATCTCGAGTCCAAAATAAATCTTGATATCGTGGTAATCTTTATGTTAGAGAGCTGGGTCAGAAATTTAGAAGTTAGAATGTCAAGAGCAGGGCACTCACACGTGATGTGAAAGACAGTCTTTTCATTCTCCTCAAATACCACAGATCCTCCAAAAGTTATTTGTTGGAATGCTAAGTCGTTCGGCATGCGTACCAAAAGGACAGTAGGACTAGAATAGCCATACGTTTTAAAGATAGAACTGAGTCGGTCTTCTTCCTGTCCATACGTGTGCATCAGAGTCTGGCAATACTGCACGTACTTTCTTGCTGCCAATGAGATTAAGCCTCCTCGCAGAACGAGTGGATAATATCCAAACTAACCAAAGCAATGGGTATACCTATACCCTATAACATGTCAGAGATGACCAGTTCATCAGCAATACAATTTCTAACGATATCCCTACGTCCCGCAAACCATATAAGAGTTGCCTTTCAATGATCCTGAATTTTTATACGAAGAAACCCTTGGCATTCATGCATAAGAACGAACTTTGCAACTACTCTCGTTAAGGACTTAATTGCAGTTTGGCTATTCGAGTAAATCAGAATATTTTCAGGGAAAATCCCGCCACTCAACAAGCATTACGACGCCTTTAAAATGTGATCATTTTGCTGTACGATTTCCATTGACATTCACTGTGTATGTATATGTACATGTGTATTTGTAATTACATTTATAAATAAATCTCAATGTCTGTCATGTCTATGGATCTGTATCTGTATTTGTGTCTGTATTTGTATTTGTGTTCCATGTAGTTGGATGACGAAGATGATGTCAATTCGCAATATGATGATGATTAGTAAAATGTTTTATTTTATGTCTCTTAAAAGTCAATTTACTAAATTGAAAAATAATCAGATTAAATAATGGTTTTAACACCTACACCCCTCACACGCACGCACGCACTCTGGCACTCTGTATACTAACAGATTTACACATACATATACATTTATATTTAACTTTGTATTCACATGTATATGAGAGTGTGAATGCGAGTGTTTTGCGGTAGCGGTAGTGGTTGAAATCGTCCATATGGGTGCTATAATGACAGAAATTTTATTATAATTTTTTTGTTTTTATTTTGGTTTCGGTTCCTTTCCTTTCCGTTTTTCTATATTAAATGTCATCATCTGTGTATACTACGTTTATATGGCATTGTGAGCATAATTGAGTACGCTTGTGTGTGTATTGTATATATAAGTGTGGTTATGTTTATGTATACGTATGTACGTGCGTGTGTATGTGGGCAACTATTATCGGAAAGCGTTCGGTTGGCCAGCGAGAGTACAATTAAAAATTCCCATAAAAATCCATGAAGACAATTATTTGCAAAAGTTTATTATTGAAATTATTGCATTTCATTTCATTTCATTTTAAATCTGTTTGTTACGGAGTGTATGTGTGTGTGTATTTAAATTGAAAATATTATATTAAATTAAATCCTTAATATACCAAGTCCTTGAAATAATTTAATCAACAGAAATTTAAGACAAATGAATATCATCAATTTGCTAAACAATTTTAGTGGCTTTCATTTTAAATTCGTTTAATGTTGGATTAACAATTAAACAATTTAAACTCTTTAATATTTCAATTATTCAGAAGAAATACAACACGCTTAACAAATTTGTCTTTGAACAAATTGTAAACAATCTAAAATAAGTAAAATTGCCATATTTGGGGCTCCGAAAACCAACATGTGCTCATACAGAAGCTAATGCACCCCTTACGAGTGACTGTTTGGTGCGGCTTGTGGAGCAAAGGCACCAATATCTTTGAAAATGAGGACAGCACAACCCTTACGGTCAATGGAGACACCTATTGCACCGACAACCGTTTTTTTTTACCAGCTCTACATGATATTGATGTAAACGATGTTTGGTTTCAACAGGATGTTGGAACTTGCCACACATCTCATGCCACCATCAATTCATTGAGTCAAATGTT
Organism: Sarcophaga bullata; assembly: GCA_005959815.1. Taxonomy (NCBI): domain Eukaryota; kingdom Metazoa; phylum Arthropoda; class Insecta; order Diptera; family Sarcophagidae; genus Sarcophaga; species Sarcophaga bullata. The sequence goes on along the minus strand of QOCX01000377.1, from coordinate 104,568 downwards.
TGATGGCCGTTTAATCAACCGAAATGTTGATGTCAATTGTCCGCCAAGAAACTGCGATTTGACTCCGTTGGATTATTTTCAGTGGGGCACCGTTAAATAAAACTGTTGTGCCAACAAACCACAGACAATCGAAAAAGTGCACAAAAGTTGGTGCGATCGAATGAGGTGCGTATGAAAGTCTATGTGACTTTGGATAGAAAACACTTTCTAATGGCATACGACGTCGCCAATATATTAAGAACCTTACGTATTTTTAGGTGTGGTGACGCCATCTAATTTAACAATAACTCCAACAACGACGCTGAATGTACTCCTTTCGAGTTTGAGCAAAGGCTCCTTGCGCCCATTATTTAGCCTTGGCCAGATTTGCTATGCAGTGTAGCACAAATCTATAGCTTCTCATACAGCATTAAAGGCGTCTAACGTGTGTGAAGTTAGCTACGAAAGTTGTTATTGCATAATAACTTAAAGGCTTAGCCACAATTATTTAAAATTTATCTACGGGATCAAGTGACAAGACAATATTCTCATTGACTGTCGCCAGACTTAAGTTTTCACTTTTTGTGTGTTATTTTTAAATAAAAATTTCCCTTTTAGAGACCCATTTCTTGCGTTACAAAAAAATTAAAAGCGGTTTTGAAATATTTTTTCACTCACCTCCCAATTGCAATTCAGCTGTAGATTGTATTTGTTCCCATTCGTTCGATACAAAACACTGATACATGCCAGGATCATCTTTCTGAACCTTTTTAATAATAAGGCGAGGTGGATCGGAGAGTATCTGAAAATAAAAACAATCAAATTAACTTCAGTTTTTTCTTTTAATATTTCAATAATTTTAAATCGAATACAGGCATTATGGCAATAAAACATGTGCAATAGCAATGCTTCACTTAGTGTGTATACTTACCTCAACACGATTATCTCTTAGTATGGGTTTACCATCATGCAACCAATTTACATCATGTACCGGATGTCCGGTTACAATACATTGAAATTGTGCATCTTTATCAACATCTACTGTTTGTACTTGCGGTTGCAGATGGGCTGTTAAAGGAGCTGCAACAAAAAGAAAACAATCAAATGAAAAAAAAAATAGAAAAATAAGGAGAAGAAAATTGAAAATTAAAAATCGAAAAATAAAATAAAAATTCGAATTTAAATTAAAATTCGTATTCGTATACGAATTTAATTTAATTTGTGTACAAGAGTAATTGCCTGAGAGTTGACATGTACATGTACAGGAGCAACTTTCCAACCGCATGACAGTGATAAATTATTTAAAATTTAAAAATGTTTTCTTGAGCATCTTCTTCTTAACAGAATAACAACAACAACAACAACAACAATTATTTAATTTAAATTTCCTTTTTAGTTTCTTTTTTTTATTTGTTCTTTTTCTAGTTTATGCATGCCTGTCTAGAAGTGTGTGTGTGCCAATACCTGTGCATGTGTTTTTAGTTAAAAAAATATTTTTTTTTTGATTGATTGTTTGGAAAAGAAAATTTGAAAGCTTTTCTTTGCTAAGAAAATATTTGAAAAATATCGATATTAATAAAGTTTTATCAACATATGTATGTATGTATGCATGTATATGTGTACATGCCCCCAACAAAATTACAAAATTAAATATAGAAGGATAACGTTCGGGCTTCTAATTGAAAACAGTATTGGATATTTCATATAATTTGAAAACGCCGTAGTCTAGTAGGCAGTGCGTTAGAATATTAGACGTGAGGCCAAATGTTCAAAACGGAGGCCAGATATATCGTACAAACCAAAATATGAAAAATATTTCTTTGGTGACTTCGTCTCACACACACATGGGTGGTGTGAGAACTTAATCCTAACTGAGGGGTTGTAATGAGCAATTAACTAAGTTAATAAAATATACATCGAAACAATTCCATGCTTTTTTATTGATCAACACCAAAAAATTTAAATCGATGTTTCAAAATTTGAAATTTAATTAAAATTAATTAAACTTAATTAAACATAATATTCTGTATATTATGGAATCATTAATGTTGGTATAACAATGAGAATCTGTTTTACCATAACATAACATAGGTAGTGAAAAATCGAACATCTGACAGTTCCCCTTCTTAACTGTCCGCAAGACAAAGCTAGTAAATTCTTCGGTTTTTAGAAATGTAGTAACAAAAGTGACAGTAATGGTAGTATAAATGGAGTTCTGAAAATAAAAGGAATAATTTGATTACTGCAAACACTTTTAAGAGAGAGGCTATTCTGTGGTATACAGTGCAGGAGTATTTGGTATCAGACAGAAATATTGAGAGTCTGTGGGAAAACTAGTGATTTTCTTTCAAACAAAAGTTTACTCCATCGAAACTTGTCTTCAATTAAATTTAGACATGAAGTACAGAAGACGGGTCTTATTTGATACACGGGCCACCATCCGAGCACTTATGTATAACCTTGACTCAAGATAGAGTTTAATTGGATACAAAGCTGAATCAGCTAGGCTAAGCTGCATGCTACGTTATATGAAAGTTCCCGGCAATAAACCAGCTGATGAGATTAAGGTAGTTGTGGAATAGAAAGAAGGGTTAAAAAGGCTATAAAGAGAGATGAATAAACGAGTTAAAGTTAATTAGAATGGAAAGTGATTTAGAACACATTCTTTAAACACTACCTCTACGCAACAATAAGCATGTTATGTTGCTCCCATTTCGTTAAAAAAAATCGATGCATAGAAAACATAGATGTGTGTATGTAACATATCGATATAATATCGATGCTTCTTTGCGATACATGTTTTGCGATACGATGTTTTTTTTATTTTCCATAAATATTTCTTTCGTCGTCTTCCTCTGGAATGAAAAAAATTGCGTCTGGCGTCCGGAATCGATTTTCAACTCACGGATAAAATTATCACATACAACCTGAGTGTTTGAAATCTTTTCAGCAGTCTAGTCAAAAATCAAAGCAAAATTAATATCTATTGCAAAGACGTCATCGTTTTGAATTCAAATGGCAGACAAGAATGGCCAGAATGTGTAATCAGACCCTGGTTCATTAAAAAGTTAATTTTCTTCCTAAAAGGCTTTCGTTAAGTATATTTTTAATCGCAAGTAAGTCATTCTTTCTAAATTGTTTCCGTTTCTTTAACACGTTCACGCCGGCGTGTACCACCGGCAGCCCACAGTAGACACCAAATATTTAGATCTTTAACAAAATTCAGCAGTGTTCACTGTAAAAATTTAAAAGATTTAATGAGAATGAGACGAATTCACGAAGAAAAACAAAAAACTTTACACGATACCGTCGTATTGCTGTAAAACAGCTGCCATCCGATAGAGCGAAAAGCATTTAGCGCAGCCGCCAGAAGGCGACATCCATGAATTTAAGCGGCGGCGTGAACGTGTTAATTACGATTTTTCTATTTTAGCAAGTAAAAGCTCCACTATGCTTCCATCTTGCCATCCAGTTGCCAAAAAACCACGTGAATATTGTATTGGAATTTTGCTGAATTTTACTTTTTCCCTAGAGATGCAGTTGTGTGACCTTATTATGATGTTCATTGCTGATGTTATCCTGTTTGTGAAGAGTTATGTGGCCGTACTTAATCCCTGTATACTTAATCCCTGTATGAAGTTTCCTTACTTAGTAGGTAATATGTTGGCTTATTAGACGTGAGGCCAAAGTAAACAAAATTGCCATGAAAAATTTCTCAAAAATCGTTCGCTGTCGATTTTAATTTGTAGGTCTCGCCAATAATGTTTAAAATTAACACATGCATAATAAGCGGTATGAGAAGCTAGGTTGTAATGCTTACTGAAGAGTTCTAAAGACCAATTATGTATGTATGTATGTATTATTTGAAGGGGTATTAAGATTTGGAATTTTTAAAAGTCACAAAGCAAACCACAACACCACATATCATTGCATGTCGCAGATTTTAGAAGTTAGTTGTTGAAGAGTAATCCCGGGATTTCTTTATTTGAATGCTTTGGAACAAGGTGAAATACTTTTTCTTTTAAAATAAAGTTGACTTTTAGTGGCCAATAAATAAAAAATTTGTTTAATCTATGAATATTATGGAATTCAAAGAATTCAAAATGATTAAAATTGGTCTACTCGGTCTTATTATTTTTACCAAAGGCCTGGCAGTAGAGAAGTTTGAATATAATGTTGCACGTATGTAATCCTAATTTATCTAAAAATTTTATATTCAACCCAAATTTAAATATTTTTCATAATTATTTGAAAAAAAAAAAAAAAAAACTTCCCAGCTTTAAATTCAAGCCAATTCTTCTTCTTAATTTTAGAAAATCAAAAACTTTCCAAAAATCTGACAAATTTTTTTTTTTTATCGATTTCTTATAATTTTGTGTTGTTGTTGTTGTTTGCTACTCTTATTGCACTCTCTGCCTATTCCTATGCCTGTATAAACTTTGTGATGATTTTTTTGCATAATTATGTTTGCACGTATGTAATCCTAATTTATCTAAAAATCTTTATATTCAACCCAAATTTAAATATTTTTCATAATTATTTGAAAAAAAAAAAAAAAAATACTTCCCAGCTTTAAATTCAAGCCAATTCTTCTTCTTAATTTTAGAAAATCAAAAACTTTCCAAAAATCTGACAAATTTTTTTTTTTTACGATTTCTTATAATTTTGTGTTGTTGTTGTTGTTGCTACTCTTATTGCACTCTCTGCCTATTCCTATGCCTGTATAAACTTTGTGATGATTTTTTTGCATAATTTTTTTAGTTTTCCTTCGAAGCATATTTTCTGTTTATTTTTATAACATTTTGTTGTTGTTGCTGTTTTATTTTGTTGTTTTTTTTTGCTTTTTTTTTTTATGAAAATTTAATTAAAATATGCAAATAAGAATCTCATCGTTAATGTAATGATTACTTAACATAATAATAACGACAACAACAACGTCATCACTGTGTCTATGAGTGTCTATGCCACAACACAAGAAAAACGTATGTTTGTCCTTAAAGGAGGCCTATGTATAGGGTACGTATGTATATTTAGAAGAGACTGGGTGTGTTATCTTATGATGAAAATGTTATTATAATTGGAAAAACACTTCCCCTCTTGCAAATTATGTGCCCCCTTTAACTATTTTCAACAGTGTCTGATAAAAAAAAAAAAAAAAAAAAAAACAAACGTTTCACTTTCGAAACGTAATAAAAGTGAAAGAGTGAGAAGAGGAAGCAAGAGTCTTTAAATTAGATTTTCCACTTGTGTCGTATCTCGTTTAATTTCTGGCAATTTGTTCAAGTGCTTATACTGACTTATTCACTCACCTGTGACAGTTAATGAGACTTGGATTGTCTCTTCACCGGCCGTGTTATTAACCCAACACAGATATTTACCCGTATCATCGAGACGTGCCTGTAAAATACGAGAAAATATGTGAAACATTTTACGTAAAAAGCATCTGCAGTTAATGGAAATGGAAAAATATTTTGCAAGTGAGATGGCATTTTTCTACTGTTTAAAAATTAAATTTCGTATTTTATTTAGAAAATAAAAATGAAAACATAAAAGAAAATTTAATTTTTGTGGTCAATTAAAGTTTTAATATTCATACATACATGCTCGTACACGCATAGTTGGTCATTACACCCCTACAGTCAGGATTAGGACCTAGCTTCTCAACACCACTTGTGTTGTGAGTGTTAATTTTATGCCTGAGTGGCTGAATCTGCAGTTTAAAGTCGATTTCGAACGATAGGTTTTTTAAAAAACTTTTCATGAAATTTTTTATTTAATCTCAGAGAGCTTTTACCAAATATCTGCTGAGAGGAAGGAATTCACCGAAGAAATATTTTTCCACATTTCGTTTTTCTTTGGAGTTGTCTGACCTGTGGTTGGAACCATGGTTTCACATCTAATAAGCCAACATACTACCTACTAGACTACGGCGACCTTATTCGTTCACCGAAAAGCCAACCACTTTGTCCATGAGTGTCCATCCAGAATTCAAAGATTCTACATTTACGTTAGTCACTCAATCTTTTTAGTGGGGCACTCTCAAGTGAATTAGACAAGCAAAGCGTTAAGTCATGCTCTGACTAAGACTTCTTCTTTGTCATTCTTGAGGCCATGGTCGACATAATAGATGTAGATAGGCAGTTGGTACTGGATCTGGTGTACCAGTTTGTGATCCTCGATGATCACCTAGCGATTATTAATTTGCTAAAGGCTTTCGTGGTAAATGATATAAACTTGACAATATGAATTGTTCCACAGGAAATAGTGGGGAAAGTTTAGGCAAAAAGAATGAAACTAATCTAGTATGCTTTGAAAGTATAGAGCGGTACTGTGGATCATCTGTGAGTGAGTGTGATTAATAGGCGGTTCTTAAAAAGGAGTCTTAAGTCTGCTATTTTAGAATTCTTTTGTTATAATTGCTTTAGAAATAGTCTGAAATAGAAGGTTCTTGGTGCAGATTTTATATTTAAAAGAAGATGTATTGTTTGGTTCTGGTACAAGGTAGGATGTTACTAATCACATCATAGACTGAGGACTGTAAGGCGTCTGATGTCTCCGAAGGATGCCTATTTTGTTTAGCTATCTGAATAAGCTACCTTCATCGAGTATTGTTTGTGATTGTTTTAGCTTTCATTGCCGTGTAGCATGCCTATATACACCGTAGGGTTAAATCTATGTTGACTCATTTGTTATTAATATTTATGATAAATAAAAGAGAAAATATATTTCTATCAAAACAATTATTTAAACGTCATCAGTAATTATAACTACTTGCCACTACAAATTGTGAATCATTTTCATTATCTTTACGCTGCTGTTTTTTAATAGTTCAACCGCAATCGTTAAATAATTTCTTATATTTGTTGTTATGTTATAAAAATATGATGACTTAAGCAAATTTAAATATTAAAGTTACGTTATAGTGTGTCTTCTAATAAATTAAGAAATTAAATTATAATACGAAACAATTTAATTCTAAATTTTCAAAATCGTATTTCAAATTCGAATCAGTATGTGCCACCTTAATAATTATTTTTATTGAATGCAGATTGCATACATTACATACATACATACATACGAACAATACAATAATAACATACATACCTTACTGATTTTTAATAAACCGGCCGATACAATTGTTATGCGGTCACTTAACTGCAGTGGCAATAATTGTTCATTTTCTTCCTTAAACCATCTGGAAATCATTGGGAATTTTTTTGCAATAAAAAAAAAGAAATAAAAAACAATTAAAAAATACAAGCATTTATTATAAATCAATCAATTTTCTTCTTGCCGCAATTGTATAAAAACAAACATACATACATTTGTATGTATGTAATTATGAAAGTAAAATATGAAAATTTTTTTATTGAAAATCAAATTAAAGAACGAAATTAAAAAAAACAAAATTTTAAATGAAAATTTCCAAAGAATACGAATATAAATTTAAATGATACGACATACATACATATATATATAGTATGTATGTATATATGTACGTATTATCATTATTAAAGAAAAATAAAATTATTGAACCTAATTGAGCAATATTTTCCGTTTGAACAGGGGAATCTCATTTGAATTTCACGTCCCATAATATAGTATTGCTAACGAGCCTCAGCTACTCTTATTGGACAAAATATATAAAAAACTACATCTGGTTTTAACTTCGATAATGAATTATTTTCTCGAAGAGATTTTTTTTCTTATCAGAATATAACTTTAGTTCTTCAAATTGAAAATCGATTGACTGCTGAAGCTGAGCCTCCATTGAACATAGATTCCTACGAACGAGAAATAGCGAGGGATTGGATGATGACCATTAAATTATTATCAATCCCAATAGGTATTTTAAAAAATCAATGGCTCAATCGCTCTATTAGCAGTTCCAACAGGTTCATTCAAAAAGAAATAACTGAAGATAGCCTATAAAAAATTAATTGGCTAACCAGGCAAGTCAACAATTAAACAAAGTTAACATAACCACCAAGATAAGATTTTGATTTTGTTTTTCTATGAATATTTTACTTAAATACATAAATTGGACATTACAACCATTTAGGCAGGGTTACGACCTAACTTCTCATATCACTTACCGTGTGTATTAATTTTATACATGAATGGTGGGTCCCTATAGTTTAAAGTCGACTCCGAACAACAAATTTTAAAGAAACTTATCATGGCAATTTTATTTACTCTCAGAGTTTGTGCCAGAAGTCTGCTAAGAGATAGTCGTCGTAGAAATATCTTTTCATATTTTGACGGAGATGTCGGACCTGGGTTTTAAACTGTGGCCTCATATCTAATAAGCTAGCACAACAAAATCTTGCTCAGTAGACTTCATTATCAACAAAAATCAGTTTTAGTTTAAGGTTACCACATCATAATAACTCCGTTATTTTCATAATTGCACCAAATAATGATGTCATCCGAAATGAAATCGAATTAAAAGCGATGAAAAAGGTACTTGTAATGTCGAGCTATCCAACGCCAATGGCCAGTAGCTCAAAATAGTCTTTTAAGGTTATAACACCTAGGAAGCTTTTCCTAACCCTTATAAATATGTGTAGTTAAATGATACTTATAAGAATTTCCCCAGAATTCGGTACGTACCCTATAAAAATTTATCCTTTCCCAATGAGTTCCGACTACAGACAACTATTAGTAATTCGCCTGAAACCTGAAGTTAAGCTGGTATGCTTATACGTTAAAAGAGAAATTCTTGGCTTATACCAGGGTAGACCCTACATTTAACCTTATTGTTTGCAGGTTTGAGCAGACTAAGGTTCTAAACGTCAGGCATACTCTGTGCCGTGAGTTTTGAACAGTTTAGCTGGAGGACCAGTTACCGCCGTAACTTTATTACGACTTTATGGACTCCGAAAGACAAATTTTTAAGGCTTTTATTTACTCTCACAGTTTTTCCCACCATCAACATCAACTCACCATCGTTCTAAAGAATTGAACATTTCAGGCATTTCAGTTTATGTCGAATTGGTTCAAGAGTTGAAGCCGCATGACTATTCGCTTCGCTAGATGGGCCAAAGAGAAACTGCATGATGATATCGATTTTGCCAAAAAAAAAAAAATCATCTCGGGTCAAACTCATATTCATCTTGGTGGGTACGTTAATAAGCAAAATTGCCGTATTTCGGGCTCAACAAACCTGATGCGAATGCATTCATTACGAGTGACAATTTGGTACGGCTTGTGAAGCGGAGGCATCATTGGATCATATTTCTTTGAATATGAAGACAATGCTACTATTATGCTCAATGGAGACACCTATCGAACAATGACAACCCATTGTTTTTGTACCCGTTCTTCATGGCATTAATGTGAGCGATGTTTGCTTCCAACAGGATGGTGCAACTTGCCACACATCTCATGCCACAATCGATTTATTGCATCAAACGTTTAATGGCCGTTTAATTAGCTGAAATAAACGAACCATTTGCCACCGTTGGACTATTTTTGTGGGGCAACGTTAAAGAAAAGTGTTATGCTGACAAACCAGAGACAATTAAGCATTTGAAGGCCAACATTCGTGATGCTATTGTCGAGAATACGAGCCTAAAAATTGGTACGATCGAATAAGATACTGTGAGGCTAGCCGCGGCAGCCATATGAATGAAATGAACAAAAACAGTAAATTTTGTAAAATTTCAAATGATTTTTGTTGTGTTGCATTTTTAAATTTAAACTTTTATAAGGCATACCCTTTATAGAATTTTTTCTTCAATTTATTGCACTTAAAACATGTCATTTAAATTACATTAGAAAACTCATTCGAACATCAATCGTTATTGTATTCTATAAAAACTTCTTTTCAATTTCCTTTTTCCAATTATTTGAAAATTTTAGAAAAAAGAAAGAATGAAAAATAATCAAAAATATTGAAAATATCTCTTATTAGAATTATGAGAAAAAGAAAAATAATAAATAAGAAGAGAAAAAAAGGAAAGTGACTAAAATAGAAAAACTAAATTATGTATCGAGTGAAAAATCGCGCTTCTCAAAATATAAAGTGAATTGGAGCATAAATATCCCAGCACTGCAACATTGCCATCTCACCCGCACGTACACAACACTACTATCTAGAGGTGCGGTATATGCCATCCATATGCCACAATATGCAGGCAGTGTGATAAAGAAAAAAAAAGAAGTAGGGAAGCAGAAGAGCAAAAAAGTGTAACGCGAAAGAAATCACGTTCAACGCCAAATAGTGGAATAATTCATGTGAAACTTTCGAAAAGCAAACGAATACAAAAATGATAAGAAAAAGAAAAAAAAAAAAAAGAAGAAGCAAAAGAGATACAAAATAGGCGAAATGATATTTACACTGGAATCGATTATCCCAATCGAAGGAGAGAGATACTTAAATGTTGTTTCTTTAATACTCTTCTCAGAGAGAATCTTTTTCTTTTTTTAAGAAGTCTTAAAAGTTTCTTTCAAGTTAAATTACAAAATCGTTTAAAAACCTTTTTTTTTGTTTTTGTTTAAATTCACTTGCAAGACATCCTTCTTTCTTCTTTAGCAATTTGCCTCTTATAATTTCTATCTTTTCAAAATAAATTCAATTTTCATATCCTTCAAGTGTATTTTATTTTCTCTCATTTTTTTTTACATTTTCCTATGAAATTCTAAGAAAAAAGAAAAAAAAATAGGAAAAACTTGTTATAATTTTATTCTTTTTAGTTGACATTTAACCTGGTAATACTTTTATTTGCATGCAATAATGTATTTGGCCAAGGAGTGTGTGTGTGCTCCTTTCTTTATTTTGCTGGTAAAAATTCACTTGATGTTCTGACAACGTTGAAAAAATGCATATGAGAAGTCATGTCATATTTAAACTGAAATTAAATATTAGAAAGGCTATAAAGAGGACTTATTTAAACCACCCTGCATCGCTCTTCATTCCTCTCCATCTCAACAACAACAACCCGTTTAAACAAACATCAACTATTTTCAAACAGATATTTTATGCATCCATAAATATGGCACACACAAACATATATATACAGCCATACTTACATACATGTGGTACGTACTCTGATAAACTCACACATACATACACACATACCCACTAGAGTATAAGAAGTTTAATAAACGTAGCTGAATTGTTAAGTTACCTCATTTAGCATACCAAAAACACATGACATTTGACATAAATATCACATATAAGGTGTAGGAAAAAGGAATCCATTATCCATGTCGCTCAAATGGAAGAGGATGCTCCTGCGAGATAAGTATTTGAGTAGAAGATTTGCTTGCGTTAGAAGTAGACTAAGTCGAGCAAGCCCTGCCATCGATTGTTGCGACTAACTGGCAAAGGCAAGTAAGAAGCAGAAGCGCTTGGAAGGCTATACTAAAGAAAGCGGAAAATCAATAATCGGGTTGTTAATGGTCAATCATGTAAGTAAATAAGATGTAGTAGAATGGAGTTTGAACCAACACTGTACCTACAAGACTACAACGACTTCAATTCAAGTTTAAACAACTTTAATGGTCTATAGTACACTTTAATTTGTACCATAGACCAGATCTTCACTTCACGCCAAATCCTGGAGAAGACTTGTGAGAAACAAATCGGCACACACCATCTTTTTTCGGACTACAAGGCAGCCTTCGATAGCCCAAATAAGGAACCTTGCTTTTGCCGTAAAATCTGAGCTCGGTGTGCCTGCGAAGCTGATAAGGCTATGCAGAATGACGTTAAGCAATTTCTGCAGCTCTGTCAAGATAGGAATGGACATCTCCGAACCTGTTGATTCCATGCCAGGTTCCAGACAAGACGATCCCCTATCATACGGCCTCTTCAAATTTGTCATGGAGAGTGTTCTGCAAAAGGATGGAAGGGCATCGCAGTGCCACTATTTCTTACAAAAGTAAACAGTTGCTTACATGACATCGTAGAGCGTACCAAACCGCTACTTTTAGCGCTATTGAACGGGAATCTATTAAAGTGTGTCTCGCAGTAAGTGGGGGTAAAACGAAGTATATGTTGTCGATAAGTAGGAACATACAGCATATTGGATCTCAGGTTACGTGCGATAACTATACTTTTGATGTTGTCAGTGAATTTGTTTCCCTTGTATCCACTGTTACCAGCAAAAATGATACCAGCCTGGAGATCAAGCACATGATCACTTTTATCAATGTTCTCAATAGAGAATTGAATACAACAAAACTAATACTCTTCAAGTTGCTCATTCTGCCCGTGCTTCTTTATGCCAGAGAAGCATGGACGCTATAAAGCACTGACCTAGCAGCCTTGAGAGTGCCCAGATGAAAGGTCCTACGTAAGATCTTCGGTCCAATGCAATGATTTCCATATTCGAACCAACAAGGAGCTGTATGAGCTCGACAATGACATTGACGTTGTGTAACGGTTTAACATCCAGCGGCTACTCTGGCTTGGCCATGTTGTTCGTATGGAATAGAAATGTTCCGTCGAGATGGGTATTTGATGTGGGATTAGCCAAAGTTGGCGTAGAACACAATCTTGTCTGCGATGGACGTACAAAAACGAGAATTCGTTTGACCAACAGGCCTGTAAGAAGCAAAAGCGCCTAGAAGAATGTATTCAGGCAGGCCGATATCCGTTAATCGGGCTGTTAATGGCCACCTTAAGTAAGTAAGGAAGTAAGAAATTTCTTTCCATTCAATTGAAACTACGTAAGTCTGGCATTGAAGCAAGATCTAGTCCAGGTTTTTTTTCGTGGTCAATAATTGTGTTTGCCTACTGGAGGTAAGAGGTAAATTACTCGAGATACCAATGTAAGCAGTAACCCATATTTGACTAAAACAAAACGGCTGCGAGAGTCAATCCACCCTCGTTACACTATCGGCTTATGTATGACTGCACTTATCGCACTCACACATAAGCATGCATGTGTACCCTCATGACCATAAGAGCATCAAGAACTATAAGAAAAGCGGAAAATGTAGAACAAAAGCACATCCTGAAAATTGTATAAAATTTTTCATGCTATTCTCTCATGCTTCTTCTTCTTTTGCTTTATCGTTTTCTTTCATTTGATTTTTTATTTTTGCATAACGCAAATATGAAGGACGTTATTAAAATGAAAGACAAAACCGAATAAAAAAACAAAAAAAAAATCGAGCTGAGATGAGTTAAGCTTATGAACGAAGCCGTTTCGAAACAAGTCATAACGTGTCGGAGTAGAGACAAAACCCAAGAGACACAACAACAATGGCAAATTACATCCGACTCTCTCACATTAAATAAGAATAATTTTTAGTTTTTTTCTTTCTCTTTTTTAAGAGCAAGAGAGAGGGAGCGATAAATCTTACTGCATATGACATCGCATGTGAATAAAGGTAGTGGTCATGGAATGCTGTTCTGATGGTCACTGTGTGGTACATTCACAACAATCATCAACCCAAGTACAATTGTTTTCCAGTGAAAAATATACAAATGAAATGAAAGATAGCAAGAAACAAAGTTTGGGGAAAGAGAGAATGAAAAAAAATAAGAAGAAGAAATGAATTAAAAAAGATTGCATTTGGTGACCATAACTTTGGTTAGCTTTACAGTTTGGGGTTAATTTCCACTTTGTTTGCTTGTTTATTTACACTGTGTTATAATAAAACGAGGGTCATAAAGCTCATAATTTAGCGACAAGTAGCTTGATTGGACATTCTTCTCAGTTGTTCTGTTCTCAGTAGGTTCGTAGATAGTTTTTCTGCAAAAACTGTGGATTAAGGCAAGGCATGGAAATTTTTTTAAGATTTGAAAATAATCTCTTATGGGTTGGCCTACTCCTCGGATAAGCCTTCTAAAATTTAGGCATAACTATGATTCAGTCACTGCTTCAGAGAAACTACACTATGATGTCAATTTTGCTGAAAGTATTATTTTGGTGCGGCTCAGAAAGCTCATACGTGGTCTTATAACAGCCAATGCACCCATTACGAGTGACTGTTTGGTAATAGTAGAGCTAGTAAAGCGGAGGCATAATTGGCCCATGCTTCTTTGAAAATGTGAACGACACCGTTGGACTATTTTCTGTGGGGCAACGTTAAAGAAAAGTGATATACCGACAATCCAGAGACAATTCAGGATTTGTAGGCCGCCATTCGTGATGCCATTACCGAGATTCGACCGCATACTCTCGAAAATTGGAAAATTGAAAGAAAGGTACTGTGAGGCCAGCCGAGGCAGCCATATTAATGAAATTAATATTTTCGTTGGTATTCGAGGCGATGCTTGATGGTCTTGCTAGACCTTTTAAGCTAGGTTTAACAAAGAATCAACGTCTAATGTTTTAGCAAAAAATCTTTAATCGATCACGGCAGATTAAAATTAAAATTAAGGCTACGAGACTTCTCTTTTATTTTCCTTCTTTGAGACTGAAGACTGAAATTCTTATGATGCTTCAACCAAGGCCAGTGAAAATGAGGTTATGTTTACAAAACTTAGTGAAAACTTACAGAACTTAGGCCGGATGCATGTCTAATCCGTTATACTTAGGATGGAGCGACTATTTATCAATTAAATATATCTTTGGTATTGGGATTGTTCTTTAAAGCCTGTAGTTTTGCTTTTAGAAGAGTTAGGTGTGAACTCATGTTATCCTAGGTTAGGTTTGTCTCCGATGTGTTTGTTTATTTCATAGAGCATGAATACATACATAATTGACTTATTACAACTCTTTAGTTAGGATTGCGTCCTAGCTTCCCACCTTACTTATATTGTGTGTATTAATTTTATACATAAGTGGCGAGTCTCTACAGTTTAAAGTTGACTTCGGACGACTGCTTTTTGAGAATTTACTTTATTTACTCTCAAAGAGTTTTTGCTAGAAATTTACTGAGAGGAAGTTAACGAATAAAATTTATTAGTTGGAGATGTCTGACCTGTGGTTTGAATCCGTGACCTCAGGTCTAATAAGTCAACATCCTACCATTGAGGCTACGGCGACCTAATTCCTAGAATATAGTATTTATATCTGCAGTTACATTAACATATTTTTCTCTATGTCTACCACTGTAACACACTTTTTTTAGTTGACCTGCTAAGCAAATATACTCTCTCATATGCGCTCATATTCAATTCCCTCATCAAATATTCGCATGTAATCACTAACCAGTGCTTTGATTTTTTTTCTCTTCCAACATTATTTGTTCTTCTTTCATATTTTCTCGTATTTCTTAGCTCTATCCGTTCTATTCTGTGTTGTCTCGCTGGCTAATTGTAACGGTAATTTCATTTTAGACACACACGTTAATTGTTTACACAAACATGAGCACAGAACTTTAATGTTGAGATTCACTTTCAAAAAGGATTCAAAAGCACAAACAATAACAGAAACAGAAACAAACATGTTAGCAAAACAACAGTAATAACAACAACAGCA